>NBNE01000650.1:0-18916 GCA_002215365.1 Phytophthora megakarya | reverse complement strand
TGCGCCGTTACTTCAAGCTTCTCGAGCACCTCGATAAAGATGACGATAACGTCGCTGAGCTTATTCTTGGTCCGGCGTGCAACCGCCGCCTGCGCAAGCTGCTGAAGGAGCTCACCAATGCCCGTATCGAAAGCTCTTCAAGGCAGTGCTGATCTCTTAGACGTACGCGTATGGTTCGACGGTCTCATCGCTATGAAGCCGCAGTACGCGCATTATCTTGGTAAGTTACACATTCTGCTAACTATGCTGTGAAAACTAACGATATCCATCATACAGCGCCACGAGCTGACATTGTCCACAGCCCGGACTTTGAGTCGGGCTGTGTCCGTGTCTTGCGAGGCAACTCTAACCGCCTGACAAGAACGGAGAAGGCAGTACTCCAGCCTTTCGCTGCAAGTGCGAATCGTACGAAGAAGAGAGCTCGTCGTTCGTCGAGCGCCTTCAAAGCGCAGGAAACTAGCGCAACAAGAGCAGAAGTACGTGCTGATCCGTAGTATCCCTCCGACGTCAAACATCGTGGAGAGGTTCTTTAGTATTGCCCGGACGACATTTGGGCAAGAACGCAACAGCCTTCAACCAGCGACGCTCGAGCAGATCCTCTTTCTCCGTCAGAACGCAAGCTACTGGGACGTAGGTACCATTGATAGTCTCCGAAGTTAACCACCATCATAAGCCATTATGTATGTGTTAAACCTTCTACATGCCATTATTTATGTAGATGATTCTGCTCGCTGCCTACCATTATTTATCTAGTGTTGTCGTTCTTGTTAGAAAAACATGCCATTATCGGCAGCCCTGGCTGTGGGACCCCTCTTGACCAGGCCATTCCATTGACACCCATTACGCTGCCCTTGGGCTAGTTGTTTCTGTCTATTTGCGCTTCGCAATAATCGCCGGAGTCGCAGTACTCGTCTGCGGGTCGTCCGCCGACTCTTTATATCCTTCCTCTTTTCCTGCTCTTTTACCAATATGGAACACGTGGTACAGTTTGTGCCCAACTTTATCCTAGTAGATAAAAGTTCAGTCTCCTCCTCTGACAAGTTTAGATGTGTTTTACTGTAAATATATATTCTTGTCGGAGATACGTCGGAGGTTGAAGGCTCTCGGTACGCATAAAAGGTGTGGTGCCGATTAGATTAGTTCTAGCATATCCAAAAACGAATATAAATATATGGCAGAGGATCCGACAAGCCTTGAAGATACCAATCGTAAATATCGACTCCGGTGAATAAGGGGTTAAACGTCTTGCTGGTCTGCGGCCGTCGAACTTGTTGATATTTGCCTTGATGTCTACCCAGTCCCGCAGTGTCCGGGGCGATACTTTCAATATTCCAGCGGCACCTCTGCTGCCCATTATTTCAGCTTTCCTTATTGCTTTACGCTTAATCTGCATGATTTATGTACGGTGTTGTGGCCCTATGGCAGCGTCATTAACGAGAAATGCTCGCCATACGACAAGTTGAACTTCTAGCAACCACTCGAAAAATATTTGAATGCTATTGGATAAGATTTTATACTTGTTTTTACTTTAAATTAAAGTGGGTGGGTTTTGCGATATGGCGTCTATCACCGTCTTTGTCTGTATTTGATGATACCGGTATTATCGATGGACAATGTAAAAAAGCGAAGAAAAATGATATGGCCGCATTCATTCAATCTGAAATTCAATCATCAGCTATCTATGACTCTGGATTTGCCGATTGTGATCAGTCAAAAGATGTGGAAGATATAGCTCAGGACATGACACATACAAATATGTCTGAAGATTCCAAACTGCAACTCAGGAGGGATCGCACAAGTGTATACAATGTGGGTTTAAAAGAAGATATGCTTCCAGTGCATACTTCCTACGACACAAGCAAATCTGTCCAGTCTTTTACTGTCAACTTTCAAAAGTATCGAGAGTGCAATTTTGCTGGCATGGTCTAAATCTGAAGCTTCAGATGGTTCAACTGAGGTTATCGCAATTGCTAAGGAAGTTGCTGGTGACATTGGGAATCTAAATGCATTTTCTCGTTTTACACCCAAGCATCCGGATTCAATTGACATTTCGGATCCAGCTTTTTCTCCCGCTCGTGTTCAAAAAGCAAGTGATAAATTCAAGATACAATATTTCCTATTCAACAACTCCACAATAGCATTTGCGAATTCGAAGATCTAGATAAACCACCGCTGGGTTCAGAATTTCAAAAATCGGTACTGTTGCTAGCTATCCAAAATGATTCCGCAATTAAGCAAATAGCGTAATCTCTATACTTATACATATTAAATATATATATAACGAAATTCTTAAGTGTAACAGCTTCGAAAACACTTATTTTCTCTAACATACCATTGCTAGGCTCTGGAATCGCATTTTATTCAAGCCTGTCATTGATACAATTCATCAATACTCAATAATATCAGAGTTGGTACGGAAGGTTTGATCTCAAAACACTCAAAGTTAGTAAAGTTTGAAATGTCAGAGTCTCTATAGGTAAGATTACTTATCTCTAGCTTTTAATTTTTTAATTATTGTTTTACGATGTATTTGAAATCGTGTTTAAGCTTCAATCGATGTCCGGAACATTTGATAATTCACGAATTCGACCTAAATGGAATTGTATTTGGGATTCAATGATGGGAAATCCTAAATCGTTTGACATATTTGTCGAAATTTCGCCTCAATGTGTTCGGAAGAAAAACAATAGTTCAAAATGCTCATTTCGAAACGCGCATCGAGCAACACGCGAATTACCCCTCGTGGAACAAAAACACGTGACGCGAAGTGTGTACACTGAATGGACATGGTCTCGATGCAAAGCAAGCAATGTGACCTATTTATGTCGCTACAAAATTGTCATTTGCGATGAAAGTCATGCTGCCGCAATTTTCGTTGAAGGTAATCATTCCATGCTTGATTCTAGCATCGAATTATCTTGTAAACCTCACGTATCCAAAAAAGAAACAATTTGTGGATGCCAAACTTTCCGAAGATTCAACCATTTTCCCGATTGTTTATTTTCATGCCCTTGTGAGAAAGTTAAGGGTGGGGTTTTCCAAGGCCCTGATCCAACACAAAAGCAAGCGCAATCGTACATAAAACGCTGGATTCAAAAGCACCGGGACGATAGTATTCAGTGATCGATTTCTGTCGTTCTTATATGTATCCTACACTTTCAAACCAATTTCGAGATTGTGGAGATCTGTTAATTTTTTGCGATGTGAATGATGATCCAGAAAACGAAGGATATTATTTTCCTGTAATAGATGATGGACCTGATAGGTTTCCATTACACGTTGGTTTGACGAGTTATTGTTTTGATCGAAACCTATTTGCGAATCCAGTGTGATCCGACAACAACAACTGTACTCCATGTTGACAGTACATATAACACTGTGCCAACACGTTATTCAGTTTTCATATTTCGAATTTCTGATTCTTCCTGCGATTTTCTCTGTATTTTTACTATTGTTCTTCACAGCGTCGTAGTGAAGACATTGCTTGGTGTTTCAGATTTATTTAGCAAGTTTTAAATGAACAATACGCAACGCATTTTGCGCCGACGTTTGGGATGACCGACGCTGATCATGCTCTACATAATGCAAACGCTGATGAATTCCCAAATGCAACTCTGCTTATGCGTTGGTTTCACGTCAGCAACAATGTAAAAGAAAAAAACTTGCAAGATGTCACAAATAACAACAGAGATGAAAATTCGCGACTTCAACAGTCTACATTTTACTTTGTCTAATACCGTATACAGAATGAAGAAAGATCGAATTCTAAATGCATGGAGTTTGTACTATTCTGATTTTCCATGGTTCAAAAATGTAGCACAAGGTCTAGTATCGCATTGGATACAATGCAAAGACTCACTAACTGGCAAAATAGCAGAATCGAGATTTCTAGATGGCAAATGTTTTACTCTCCTCCTGGATACGCTGTTACGACCAATCTTGTCACACAATATCACAAAACATTAAAAAATGTCAACAACTCAGCTCGTGCAACTCATATCGAACTACTGCATCGAATGGATCGATGTCATATTGCATTTGAGTCCCGAACTATTAAATTTATTTAGATACCACAGGTTTCGGCACGGTTGCGCGCTTTGTATAATCGACTTGATAAAAAGGAGATATTAAAGCGAGGAAATTGCCTCTCGTTGGCGATTTACAACTGGCTCGCATGCCAACAACGTGTATAGGCACAGCAGATACAACTGTAAATCAATATCATCATTCATATAGCAGTGGATCAGATTCAGCAGACAATAGCCGAATCGGTTCTGATTATGAAGCCGACAGCACCGGATATTAGTTCTACTCCTTACGATATAATTAGTACTGGGGTGGAAAATTTAGCAACTTTATTTGATTTGGGTGGCACACGAATGTTAGCTTCGGTTGCCGACATGATTTCAATCGATCGAGTTGAAACAATCGACAGTAATATCGAGTTTCATGATTCCGACTCCACTTTGTCATTTAAATCTCCCTATACACTTCGAATGTTATGGGATGGGATGTCTAGCGAAGGATGGATCGTAAATCCCATTACTAGAGCTTGCCAGTGTCGCTTTCATTTCGAGTTTGGCATGTGCATACATGTCGTGAAAGCTGCGAGTATACTTAAATTACCTTGTCCATGTATGCCACTCCCTCTTCAAAAAATCATATCTCGTAGAAAACAAGTACGTATAAAGTGACGGAGAAAACAAATGCACAATAATTCAGAAAATCCCGAAAAAGATTTGGAGAGTACACATTTATCGAGCGATATAGTCTCCACAAACGGCTAGCGATAGAGCGAGACTGAGGAGTTCCCGCAATCGTTCTGGCCGGCACACACCTCATCCCTCAACGTCGTTGGTTAGAAATACAACTGAATTGATCAATTACAGAGGTACTCAGCAGATTCCTCAAGGAAATCTACAGCAACCGGATATCTCTAGAGTACTCCTGACGCTAACATGTTAGTTACCGTACATGTAACATAACAGAAAATTAGTGTATAGTATTTATAGCGAACTTGTTACCTACAAATTACTCAATATACGTGTAGGTGTTTTGGTGCTGACATGTTTGGCGGGGCATTTAAATATACAACTGCGATGTGGGCTTCAACGTTTTACGTTGAAAACCCGATATTTTTACGTTGAGTGAATTTACGTCCGCCACACAATAAACTTCCATCACATATATTTAGTAAAATGATTGGTTGGGACGAGCTGACTTGGGAGCCGTTCCAGAATCTATCGGCAGAAATGATAAGGGTATTCGAAAAAGAAGACCCAAGGAACATGGTCCAACTATATCCGGATTCCCGGTGGGCGCTGGCGTGGAAGGGTGGCTAGACCAAGGTTAGATAATGTATAACAAAATATAAACCTTGATTACATTCATAATTTTTACAATAGCTAACTAACATGTACTAACATGTAAACTTCGCAGGTAACGTTGTAAGTGTCTAGTAAAGGCAACAAACATGTTAACGGAGTACCCTAGATATCCCTCATAGACTTTTCCATGCTGATGACGCATTTATTTATGAATCCAGTTGTATCCATGTTGAGTTTACATGCACCATTACGAAAACGCATCTGTGGATTACGTGGTTGGAAACGAAGTTACACAGTGCAACGCGGAGGTAACAATCCCTACGGTGAACCAAACATCTTCTACATCTACAGAATTGCAACAGAACACCTCTGTATCACGGCAATCACGTCCTCAAACGAAACGAAGATGTTCAAAACACCGTGAAGGTGAGAGCCAGCTACATTTAAATATGAATATAAGGAATGCTTCGATATGTCTATTCAATATGTTACTTATTTTGCTGGTCGTTCCACAAACAGGTCATTGTCATATCAAAGATCCTCCACTTAATTATAAATATTCCTACATAACTGGTCAGCATAAATTATGCTTGACCCTTCCTACTATAAGCCATATTCCAAACGGGAAATTTTGATGTGGTCTCTCAACTAGATTCAAGTGTATTCATGCACATAACTGGTAGGTTTGGATACAGTGGGTTAAGAATGACTTATAAGATCATACGACTAGTAGTTGCACCTAGACTCACATCTTTATCTCCCGAATAGTATTATCCCACCCAACGATAACACCGGGGATCCTAACAGACAGTAGTGTATGAATTTAAGTGCTACATGACTTTGCTGATTGTGGCGTGGTTTTAACCATAACGCTAATATAACTGGTTGGTGTATTGAATACAGCCCCCTTATCGTTCTGGAACCAATCATAGGAGTTCAGCGCTGAGATAACAACTATAATATCGGAGGGATTTGTTCATTTTTGATACGTTCTTAGAATTGCGGAGGTACCGGCAATTACCGGGTCGTAAATTAGAAGGTACACTTCCTACGCTGAGATTGTGGGGATTAGTCTTGGGAAGCTACCCCAATATATTAATCACGAACCGGGATGTCCTCAATAACTTAAAATTGTCGCAAAATACATTGTACCTATGAAATGTGTACGGTTTTCGGTGCTGTAGTCACTTTGTAAGGTGTTTATGTCTTGAGACGCCATGTATCATACTGTCACATTTACGGTGCTGAAATACAAAGTTTATGTCTTGACAACCCCTACTCACAATTAAGCCACAAAGTTGGCCGTTTTATGCGTTTTTATATGGTTTCCATGGTGGCAGTGGTGGCTCCCGCCTCGTAATATTGTTTATGTGATGACTACGTAGTACTGTTATAATAATATTTACTAGGTCGGATGACATGCACAACGCACGATCGTGAGAAAATACATAATAGTATGTTGTACATGTAATACATATATGACACAACTCGCACCACAAACATGAGATTGATCTCTACGACAACCCAAGACTATTAACCATAATGAAGTTCTTCAAATTTGATGTTATCCAAGTGATATTCTTTGTGACCCTAGTGAAAGCAACATCAACTGGCCAAATGGGCCACCAATTTTACGATTTTCCAACCACGAAACACGCTCGCCATTGCGGCCCGATCAAACATGAATGCTGAAAACAGTAGGAAACGTTGGCTTGGATACGATCTACATAACTGATAAACACTGTAGTTGATTCCAATTTTATTAATGAGACGCTCAGAATATTAGATAGCTGGATTAGATATTCCGGATACAACATTTCCACTTCTAATACCATGTAGTGAGAGTTTTCACAGCAATTAAAGTGGCCATTTATTAAAGATTTATTCATGATATCGATGGGGTATTGTATAAATGTTGGTTAGTTGTGCAACTCGTTACGCAACCTATTCTAATTGGATGAAAGGCATGCATAACAGTTCAAGGATTGGATAATATATTGCGCAACATGCCTTACACGCAAACTAGCGTGTCCTCCGTCAATACGATTACGTCAAAGAGCTATCAATGTTGTAGATACCGACAGTGGTCACCATACACATTGTAGAGTTTGTCAATAGCTGCGTCGCTCATGAATCCCACACGGGCCAGATTTGAAATAACGTCTCAGAACACCTTTCGCGTCGAGTACGCACACTTGTTTGAACCCCATTCAACAGCAGTGAAGTATTTTGTAGCTTTTAACTGACCACACCCAATCTGGTACACATGTCACAACTCGAACAAGTCCTTTGGTCTCTTTGACAACCCGGCAACACTCATACGCTGCTCCTCCAGAGCATTTTGCTGACCATTGTTAAGTGTTGCGGCAACTTGACGGACAACAGACGGTATGGCAACTCGTTTGCTGATCTTGTTGGTGTTCACGCCGTAATCGCTGAAGTTCCGTCTTCACTTCCCATCCAAGTGTCGCATTGCCTCAATGTGTGGGTGTAGGGCTGAAAACTCTCGTCGGGAGCTTTGTCCACCCATCGCCGATCTCACTGCAGTACTTGAACACTGTTCACCATGTACGCCCCTCCTATTTGTCCCCATTCTGCCTGAGCAAGTAGCAGTAGATTCATAAACTCGTCAAATTCCACAGAACGACGAACTTTACTTTTAGCGCGTTTGTGGCAAACTTCAAACTTCCTAATCCTTTTAAGCAACTTATTGACTAAGTCAGAGTGTGTGGGATTCCCACGCTCTAGTATTGAGTCCTAGATTGAATTGATTCTTGGTATGAATGACGAAATCGCCTTCTTGGAAAACTAAGATGTATGACCAAAGATAAATGGGTTCACGTCTTGGTTGGGGTCTACATCTCCGTACACCGTTTGCTCATCCAACGCCACAAGTCGTTCGAGATGATCTTTAACAACGCCACCACAGTTAAGTCGTTGTTGTTACCGTAGTCGGCACTGACCTTGTGGGACATGAACTTCAGAAGTTCTGGCTTGTAGCGATCTGTCATGGATCAAATCTTTGGAAATACTCCCTCTTTATCTACTAATTATTACAAGCGATTTTATGCACGCGGTACCATTTTACCCTTGACTGATTGTTTGTATTGGCCAGGGTCTAATTCTGAGGTGTTTAGCCACAGTGCATGCCACCTGCAGTTGTAACCGGCACCCCATCTCGAGGCACCGTACCAACCAAAAGTAGGAGTTGTGGCGAAGTGGATCGGAAGTTCCCCGTAAATAAGATGGATTGATTGACGGAAAGGGAACCAAGGCATTATCCCGAACAATGACCACATATCCGAATCTTCCATGAGGACTGATGAATAATGGTGAGCATGGTACGTGGAGATATATATCTGGAAGATATGGACACGAAGGTGCCACTGAAGATCCGGCATGGAAAGACTCGGGTCCGCGGGTGGTTGGAGAATACCCAGAACGTTTGAGGGTACGCGGATCCGGATCCGAAGTGAAGTGTCAAGATCTCGCCGGATCCTGAGTATATATGTATTGATGATCCTCTGGGGACTGCGGATCACGAGTTTGAATGGCTATCAAGGAAGGTCAAGTGAAGATCCAGATCCTGCGGATCCGACTTTGGAGTGTCGACATCCGATGAGCCGGATCCGCAAGATGGTATGAAGATTAGGTCGGATACTGAATGTATGTGGACCAAGGAACCCCTAGCGACTACGAATCACGAGGTTTGACGGCGATTAAGGAAGACTAAGTGGGGATCTGGATCCAGCGGATCCGACTTTATAGTGTTGACATCCGATGATTACGCGCAGATCCTGAGCGATAGCAGCTGCTCCCATAGCGACAGTAATCAGACATGCGGATCCTCCGTTGTACAGGTAAGGCAGGTTATGATATAGGACTTAGGAATAACAGAGAATCGAATTTGCATCATTGGACACAAGTGGTTTGGTTTCTTTATTTGATCCACACTTAGTATGTTACGGACACCTCGGATCGGGAGATTACATTGGCCCTACAGGGTGATCCGCGTGTTCAGAGTATAGGTTCTAGCACTAGTTTGGATAACTATAATAATATATTGGCCAGATCCGACTACCTAGTGACATTTCCTATGCGTGCAAACTCCGGATCACACGGTGTATAATCAGATCCGGCCAATCGGCAGAAATACATCCTTGGTTGTAAATGGCCGGTAATGTACTGATACAGGTTTGACACGTCCCGATGTTCTCTGACCAGGCTCAGATAACCACCTGTTAGGAACGCTCTTTACATCTACCTTCCTCTAGGAAATGAACCTGGGAAGCTGTCTTGTTAAACGATAAAACTGTATTACCAGACTAATCGAAAGAAGCGACCTTTTCTTCTCCAATAGAGGGAATTTGGGAAATTCCCTCCATTAGCTTAATGGAGGATGACATGGCAAATTAACAAAGGTTGCGAGGGAATATCTTCAGTATACTAAACTTATACTACATGTAGAATTGGAGCTTCTCAGCCGCTTTGCTCAATTGAGATGCTTTGGGGGACAACAATCTTCAGTAGGCTCTGCTACTGCAGGCCGCCGTTCTCATCGTTAAATAATTGCTTCAATCTAGTAATACATAGCTGAGTGTGGTATAAAGGCTATAGCGGCGCTGCGTTCATCGATGATATATGCTAGACGTCAACTAATCAATTCTCTGTTTAGAATTGCGGTCTAGTTGAGCGGTACAGCTACATCAACCTTAATTACTGATCAAGTTTACCAATTAAGATTCTAAATCAGAATGGCAATGTAGACTACCGCGTGTGTTAGACGAGGAAGTGACCGATAAACCAAGCTAATTAAACTAATTGACTAGATCTCATTCCCCTATTTAGTTAGCTTTTATCGTCAGGGGGCTAAATCATGTTCCTCCAGTTTAATGGCAATATGTTCTTGTCATAAATAATATATTATAACTTGTCTCACTATTTCACGGAACTTTGTCCCTCAGGTTGTTTAATGCAGGATTTTAGCCCTAAGAATTACATCTAGGAAACTAATATAGAGTCAATAACTCATAATATGATAAGTAGAGCCAAGAAAATATAGGTAAGAAATAGATTAAATCAGAGTGCAAAATGATTATAAATGGGGACTTCATCCCGTATAAACGTTGTCAAAAGCATACATCATAAGGCCAATACAGTACACACCAAAGATAAATGAAGAACGCACTTGTTGTCCACAATGTACGGCATGACCTGTACCTTCGAATCAGTTCATGCGTCGTTGTCACTGGCTTCCAACCAGCGAGTCAACCAGCGATTTGGGTGACATGTTTCGTGATGTACACAGCCACAGACTGTCAAAACCGATTTTTCTCTGTAATCGGTTTTGAGTGAGACGAGTACTGTCAGTCGCCTACAAATTTATCAGTAGAAGGCTCCTACACACGAAACAATTCAAGATATACATAGTAGTGCCATCGTTAGTTATAGAAGAAGAGTACCGGTTGATAGGTGAAAACACGCAATGTTATGCGAGGCAAATTCAAGATTTTAATGTAGCGATTGCGAGTGAAATTGGTCCAATTTTCTCAATTAAAGAGGCCTGATTACAACTATGGACGTATTTCGATATACATGTGTACTCTTGTTCACGACGACAGACTTAGACATTCACAATGTGTCCGATCAGAGGAGAATATTCTTCTCGTCTCCTGTGGCGAGCGACAGCCAATGCAACGGCCATACCGCTAAAGCCCACAACAACGGCAACGAGGGTCCAGATGAGGATTTCCTTGCTGACTGATGTGGCCAAGAATTCCTGACGCTGCACACTCGACGGACTGGGGATGGCCAGCAGATGTGCAGCGCCACCAAAGTCGCACGTTGCACCCTCTTCGCGGTGTGCATGCCAGTACTCGTTGAAAGCCCAATCGCAGCGCTCTTCGATGGTGTCGAAACGCGTGTCAATATCTGTGCAGTCCACTTTTCCGTCGTTGCCACCGCAGGCGAAATTCAAGCCGCTTACGAGGTCAAAGTGACGTACACCCCGCTTGGCAGCACAATTGAATGCACCCTTGTCCTCTGCTAAGCAGGCCGTAAACACCTCGTCGTCCCTGTGGTAGTTCGACACATTCTTCGGGAATGCACCCTTACGAACCAAATCAAGGAAGTTCCAGCGCGAGCCAAACTCCGTCTTGAAATTCCAGAAGTACCAGCCGTGACCGACTGCAAATGCATTCAGCTTCTTCATGTTCAGGTTGCGAGTGAACTCGAGCTCATCGTAGTCGTCCTGTTGGCCGAACGATGTGTTACTTGTGATCGGACACTTACCGAATGCCGGACCGGACTGACCGGTGCCGTACGGACCTTGAATGGGTTTGGTAATGTCCAGTGGGGTACCTGGAAACCCAACAGGTAGGTAGGTGCTGTCCACGGGGCACTTAGTCATGCGACATTGGATGTTGGGGAATCCAGGGAGGTTGTCGTTGAAGCCGTTCAGCCACATAGCACAGTTATCGGTGCCCAATGACCACTCACCGACAATGACCGGCATCATGGCGTTCTCCATTTCTGCGACCATGTATTTCTGTTGACAAGCGTTGGCGAAATAGTCCGATTTCGTACCGGGAGAGTTCCATGCCTGGTAAATGTGCGTGTCCAAAGCGATATCAGGGCAACCACGCATGAATTGCGACCAGTATTGAACACCAAAACGGAACGAATCGTGAAGTACGAACTTCCAGTGTGGCGCACGAGCTTTGACGCGTTTGTACGACTTCCAGTAGTAATCCTTGAGGAGGTCAATAGGCGTGAGTTCCCATGGCTCGTTCACAGGCTCCAAACCGATGATAGCCGGGTGGTTCGCATAGCGGTTAACGATAGCCGCAACCGTTGAGAGCGAGTGGTTCAAATGTTCGTAGTTGATTGACTTGTATGTGTTGGTCGTTGAATCGAATTCACCGGCCCAACCTGCCGAACGAAGTGGCCAGTGCTCGAAAGTGGTGGTGCCAATGGGACGAGTGCTGGCAATCGATGTCCACTTGACGGATGAGGCCATGCCACTATTGTCAAAGCCATTTTGAGAGCCGACCAAGCCGTGGATGTCGAGCAACAAGTCGATGTTGTACTTGTGTGCGAGATTAGCAACACGGTCGAGCTCATTCACAGCTCCATCCGTGCAACCAATGTAAGGTTCGTACGGGTTGAACATCCAGTCACCAACAGGTACACGGAGCGAATTTACACCAGCTTCAGCCATCTCCTTGATGTCACCCTCAGTCACCCACGTAGCCCAATGGATCCGAAGTTGACGGTTAGCTTCCTCCTTGCCCAGTGCCGTACAGAAGGTATACATGTCCATACCCGTCTTCTCTGGAGCTTTGTCTCCAAACCGTTCTTGTGTACTGAGGAATTGGTAGAAGAGTGTGGGAGTGATCCATGGTTCCAACACCAGCCAACCACCGAGGTTGGCACCGCGCACCTGCTTGTTGAATGGAGTGGCATGTCGATCACTGGAACACGTTTGGTTTTCATCATGTGGCTGGAAATTCTCAAACGAGTCGAGGTGTTCGGAAGTGAAGACGTGGTCGTTGTCCCAATACCATTTGGCGTCCTTGATCACAGGCAAGTCGTCGAGTACGGGGTCGACGTTGTTGGTCGCAGCTGTCATTGCCAGCGCCGACAATGCAGCAGCCACTTGTAGCAAAACCTTCATGAATATTACGAACACTAAGATGATCGAGTAGTAAAGTTTGGATAGGGTGTGCGCTGCTTGTGTCCGAATTGGAAATGAACTGAGCGCTATGCCAACAACTCGCGAAGTGGAGACCATGCTGCAGCCATGTGCATATCGCTTGCTCGACGTGCGGCGGCTGTGCTTAGACGCAAAAAAGGCAACAAGTCACACACAGCGAGAGGCGCACTGAAACTTCAACGCCGCATAAACTGGCGGATCATGGTCATGCTACCCCGCAACTTTTTGCTGGTGGTTGTTTTCTCACTATTGCATGACCTTGGAGAAAACGGGAGCGACAGTACTTTGATCGGCATGCGACGTCTTCGCAGCCGCCGTGGAGAGCTGAGGGGAGACTTCACTATTGTACAGTCCTCTGCCGCTTTGTCAGTAGCATTATGCAGCTGCATGGGCGATAACCTTCGAGAGTAATGTCCCTCCCAACTGCGGCAAAGCTAGCTAGCACGGCACAAGAAACATGGTGCCGCTCCTTTATATGCCGGGATGGCCGAGGAACTGTCCAGATTAACTACACCGCCCATCTTCGTAGATCATCAAAACCAACGGCGTTGAAGTGGACCGGCTCGCTGGAGCAAGTAAAGCGAGCCAAACGAGCTTCAGAACTGAAGCTATCGGCAAATTTAGAGATATAGTAGCGCACGACTGGGATATCGCACTTCACGGCTAGCTTTACCATGGGTGCAGTGCTTTTCTCATGGCAGCATATTTTTCGTTACGTGTATTGATTCGCAATGGAGCTCACAAGTACCCCGCTAAAACTACATGTACAACTTCAGCCTGCAGACCGGACAAAATTTTCGCCAGATCGAGTGCACTTGCACTGCAACTGGGTAGACTGTCTGCCCTTGTGCTCTACTGTATCTGCATCTTCTGGTTTTGTCCGTCACGCAACAACTGTCTCCTGGTCGTCAACGCTACGTCAAAATGGTACTGGTACATATTCCTGCCCAGCCCCCTGCCCATCGACATTCCGACGTACATATCCAAGTTCCTGCACAACTGTCAAACACGCGGATTCTAGGGCGGAAGCTTTCTCGCAGCGTAAACCAGCACAAAGACACCCGGGCTGCTTCGTTCGGCTGCATCAAAATGCGATGTCTCCTGGAACAACACCATCTTGTTTGCAGAGCCCGATCTTCGTTAGCTCGCCCATTGAAGCTCCGAACAGATGGCGCACATTGAAGTGGCTTTGGCTTGTCCATCGCAGCACAAAGCTTGTATCAAGCGTAACGCGTGGTTGTGGGCGACTGCCTTCCTGAATGAATCGACAGCAGCGCGCAGTGCATGAGTCCTTGCGGATAGACTCGACGATGCTGGCTGTGTCGATGCAGAGCAGGCGCGAGACGAGAAGCGAGATGATACAGCATATCCTCGTAGATGCAGATACCGCCCACCTAATTCTTGCCGCAAAGGAGCAAAGGAGCTGCTGAAGTTGCCACCAAACATGGACAAGTGCTTGTCAAACCAGCTGATACATGACGATGCGCAGGGCCACCGCATCCTCTGGCAGAGGACCTCTGATCTTCATCTTCTGAGCTTCCCATTGCCGAGAGAGCGTCGTTGGGCTCCTGGTCACGGCTGCGTTGTCGGCTGAGCGATATTTTTCTTTGGGAAGTAGGCACAGTACGATTTTCATTTGCTGGTATCGTGGTCGACGCGGTGCGGCTCAACTGGCAATACCGCTATCCGTGACCAGCACAAAAAGTGGCTGCTTACCCTAGCGAGGCACATACTGCGTTGGTAGTGATATTCCACACACTAATTACCATTGCACTGCCATTGCTGCCCTTTTCCGCGTCGATGTTTTGCTTCGATGACGCACAATTCGGGGGCTTCATTGTGGTGTGGGATGAGATGTAGACGACTCGGGAGATGGACTAACGGACTAAGATGGCGTGCGTGGCGGGCTTCGATTGTTGAGACTAACAAACACGCAGAAACAGAGTACAGTTCCTATCAGACCTATGAATTCATAGTGTATGGTAGCAACGGCGATGCATTGCCCATAGTTTCGCGTCGAATTCGATGACGCCGATAGCTTCAACATGGCTACATCCAAGTGTATCCATGTTCTCCTTTTGAGTAATCGTAGCGTAGTATTTTCGGCTGTGTTTCGTGGACGTCTCTGCGTGGGATCCATCCACTCCAGAATGGCATCAGTTGGTGCTACAACTCCCAGGACACGGAACAAAAGCAAGTGGCACTCTTCATGTTTGCTTAGGACCAGAAACTGGCAATGGGTAGTCGCCTGTTGCAGCGACAGCTCATCCACGAACTCTTCGTCGTTTGAAGTGTGTTCTAGTTTACTATGAAGAAACTATCACGGTGGACGCAGTGACAGTGAGAGGAAAATCCCATGCTGCTTCACAAACGGGGGGGGGCTTTAAAAGTCTTGCACTATCTACTCAAAGATCCGCTGGATAATGGTGCTCCCCCACACGTACCTGAGATCCTGGATACAATCTCATTACACTTGATTCTAGAATCTGAGACCAACACAATGAGGCTGGTACTGGGTGAAGTTCTCTTGCAAATTACGATGGTGTTGGAGAGTACGTAGCGTCTCTCGCTGTTGCAACGTTTTTCTTGGAACGCGGACGCTTGACATCCATGGGGCAAAGCTACTCGTGGCGCTTGGCATAGGTGTCGTAGTAGTCGCGAGCTCCTACTGCTCTGCAGCCGTAGGAAAATTATACGCTTGTTTGAGAATATGGTGGTGCGCAAACTCAAACTTGTTGCTCTATCCAGGGCTTCTTGTGTGTTGAATCGTTTAGCAACTCTGGAATTTCTCACGGCAAGCACAGTTCGTCATTGCTGAAGTGTGCAATTGATAATCTCCTGGGTAAACTGACGGTCGTGTGATCACAAACAGTTGGGTGCCACAACACAGCGCCCCGCATCTATCATTGGAGCAGATTCTTACGGCAGCACTCGTTGCTCTCTTGCTTGAGCACAGATCCAAGCTTTCTCAACTCTTTCGAGCTATCCTCCAACTTGACCACTGTTCACCATCTCACACTACCGACAGATCTCTCTACTCTGTCCGTCAAATTCTTCAGGACGTGATTTCTTCACGTGGTGGAGATAATTGGCCTGTTGCTATGAGGCAAATTTTGGCAAGCAAGACGAGTCATCCACATCGTCTGCTCTGCTATCTGCCACCAAGACCGCAGTTGCATAGTTTTACAGTTGCTAGAGTCAACAAAACCTCTATATAACCAATAACCAGAATCTTCTTCTGTGCTTCAGGGGTAAACGTCTTGTTTCGAGCACTTGTGTCGTATCGTGCGCACTACTTGTCCTTCTTGGATTCGTCCGCGTTCTCGTCTACCTGCGCAGGTTGCTGCAGCCAGCGGTGGCGCACCACGAGGCTCCACAGGAAGCAGGGGACGAATGGCACCAATACGATGTAGAAACCCTCCACTTGCGACGTGTAGAAATGTAGCACGGCCAGCAGAACAAACACCGCAGTAAAGAAGGCGTAAACACCCACAACGAAGTCGTAGTTGATGGTAGGTGACGGCTTGAAGACCTCCATCTTGGTACAAGTAGTAGGGATGGTGTGCCTTCCAAAACACCGTTGTAAATGAGGGTTGTGCTTTTTTGGGTTGTGGCTTATTAAACCCTGGGTTTTACAGCCCTGAATAGCACGGAGGATGAATTCTGGCAAGAGTACCTACTCCAATGGGACTAGCACATGTAACACTAGTATTGACGCGGATGCGCTTTATGTAAAAGTTAAAGTGATAGACACAAAACCCTAACTAGGCCTTGGTGCTCGTTTGCTTCAGATAACCATGCTATAGTGGATGACGCCTCTGCAACTCGATAATAGCGTTCAACGCATCATCCATCTCACACTTGTGGGTTTCTGCTTTACGGAGTGGGGAACAACATCTTGCGCACCGAAGGCTTGAGGTCGTAGTAGATCTGGTCCAGGCGCGTGTCCAGTGTGTTGTCGCACACGATCTTGCCCTGCTTGGCGTACAACACAATCCCACCAGCCTTCGAGTCCGCGAGCATACCTTCAGCATTCTTGTTGAGCGTCACCTTGACCTTGCTCACATCCAGGTTGGCTTCCTTCTTCATGGTGGCAATGTACTTGTCCGTAGCCTCCTTCAAAACCATCTCGGCGAGACGCACGTCCTTGGCACGCACAGCGATGACCACCTCTGGCTCGTAGAGCTTGATCAAGCCCTGCACGATGAGGTCCCGCAGCAGTGCCTTGTTCTTGTCATCCGACGTGGTGTAGTTCCTGAGCTGCCCTTGACCGTCCACAATGAGCGTCTTCAGTAGCTCATCACGAGCAATCATCTTCTGTCGTCTCGAGGCCCCGATCTCTGCCGAACGAGCACTACAAGCGTCCAAATATTAATTAAATACATAAAAAATAACAATTCACTCACATGCGCTTGTTAATTTCACGCTCCTTCTCCTTGCGCGTGTATTCCTCTTGAATCTTGATTTTCGCATTGTGCACGAGCATTTGCTTCTCCAAATTGAAGTCATGTTCGGTCTAAATAAAATAATCAAACATTTAATCAGCCCTCAGTTTACGTCTTTTATTTGTATTATTTAGCGATTTACCTTGATGCGGATCTCGTTGGCCTTCTCCTGGGCCTCCTGCAGAATGAAGTTCACCATCTGCTTGATCTGGCGGTCGGCATCGGACGCGTTCATCGTCGCTGAATTCCTCGCTTCCACTTGAGACTCTCGTTAGATTTTTAGCTTTGAAGCGATCTTCCTAAATTCGTACTTAATAAGGATATTCCAAATAAGAAAGTATTCTAAATAAGAAATAGTCGGAATATCTGCCAATCCGATCGCTTCATTGAGCTTCTGGCGAATAATTAGCGAATATGCTGCGCATCGCAGCAATTCGAGTGCTTGCTGCGACGCGTCGTAGCTCGAGAACGCAGGCGTTTCGTCTCCTGTCCACCAACCCAGAGGTGGATAACAATGCCTTCGTGAAGAATATCTCCTCAGAACAGGCCAAGAAAGCGTTGGAGCGTAGTGCAACCATCCGCGCGGACCACGTCGCCGCCAAAGGAGATTTCCCAATTGCCAGTCAAGGAGACCACCAAGTGGACTCGGACGAAGCTAACCGCAAGCGTATCATCTACCGCAGTAAACAGCGCGGCTTGCTTGAGGTGGATCTGCTTTTGGGACGTTGGGCCAGTCAGAACGTCATGCAACTCTCGAACGACGAGCTCAAGCAGTACGAAGACATTCTGAACGAAGAGACGATCGATATCTTCAACTATATCTCGGGCAAAAGCTCAGTCCCTGAACGTCTGAACACACCTATGATGAAGAGACTGCAGGAATACTGTCTTTCGTCTCCATTGGGCAAGGCTTCCGTTGAGGGATTCGAAGAGAACAAGAAATTCATGAGCAACTAGAAAAAAGTTTTGTTCTACGAGAATGAAGTGTTGCTAGAATCTGTGAAGGCTTCTGTTTGGTCTCTCGGTCGAACGAGGAATTCTGTTTGTGAGTATTTCTTGGTCGAATATTGTTATTCGCTAGTGGGATCGGTAGCACTGGGACGGCAACGGTAAAATGAGATGTCGTAAAATGCCATCGCGAGACAGACTAAAACCTGACGTGATTCTTCTGGTAATAGCAGGCGACTCTCCTGGAAGCGCACGATGAGACGGAGTGCGAGATGGAACGGAATTGGTAACTTCATGTCACGGTACAACACATTTTTGTCATTGGTAGCGGGGATGATAAAGCCAAAACCCACCAATGTGTACTCACTTCCGTTGTAGAAATCTCCTCGAATGGTGGCGTTCACAACATCTTGGTACATCGGATTCGCATCTCGAGTTTGCACATAGGTGGCTATCGAACTGTTGAGACTTTTCATTTGGTT
>NBNE01000649.1:0-18978 GCA_002215365.1 Phytophthora megakarya | reverse complement strand
CCATATCTCTGCTGTAATAATATTGGAAATTACGATTTTGTTTTGCGCGGTCTCATTTATTACAGTAGCTACAACCCTGGACGAGGGATGACATGAAAACAACTTGAATTTATTCTTGGTGAGCATACATGCTACTTTAATATCAGTATTGTGTGCTCGGCTCGTATATGAGACTGCCTCAATCAAAAAGATACAAATCAACCTAAGTACGTTTCGCGTTTTAAGCACACCACTGTAACGAGAGGCGTTTCCTCTATCGGAGCGACCCCGGCTGACTTTTAGAAGTGATATCTGAAAAAGTTATGGCCCCCCAAAAATATCACCCGTCTCAGCCAAAAAAAAATTATGATTGAGACGTTCTGGAATTCATCATGACGATACGAACTAATACCTTTGCAGCGCAGTCAAAATTGAATGAACCAGGACTGCACCAACTGGAACATGCGGCGGGGCAAACCAAAGCTGGGACTTGACTTCCGATGGCTGTTCTGGCGACCTTACAGAGGTATCAGGAATCGTGGTAGGGCAATCGCTGTCATTGCACTTGAGGGATCCTGTCAGGAAGCGTCTGGTAACTAAGGCTGCGCAGCTGTGTGCATGTCGGGTTTGCATTACTGGTTGACTACATGTTGCGTGTTGTCCAGGTATTTCGTTGTGCATGCGCTCGTTTTAGTGATCGTTTGGTTTTTCAACCACATAATCGTTTTCTCGAAACTTCGTTTAAATACGAAAAATCACATGTCAAGTTTAGGTCGATTATCTCGATAACTTTAAATGGTTGATAAGTATCATTTGGTTTGAGGCAGTCTAATATATACTCCAGAGTATATCGGGAAATATCACTTCCGCGACCTACTATCTATCTCTGTCTCCATAACCTACCACTATAAACACGAGGACGACATGGATTTGAATAGGTTTGCGGAATGACGCAGTGATGCCGAACAAGACAACCTACTTATCGAAGCGCAATCGCTTCAGACGAGCAATGCAAGATGACAATTTTTAATGCTGGGTTCCTCCGTAGAGCCTGTGCAACCCCCATTGATGGTGTCGCTAAGTGGGTTCTTTTCGACGACGATATCCACTCCGTCAGGGAGATATGCGTAAACTTGATGCATCCATATTGTTCCGGATGTACGTTGCTCTATACTTGGTTAGGATCGTTGACTTGAATTCTTCGTAGATTTTTCCTTTTGCATTCCTTACATTACCACATTATTATCAACTAAACCCAAAGAGTATCCTTGTGAACTTTAAGAAAGGCGTTGTTCTCATGAAATCATCGATCCTCTACCCGTGTGAGGTTGTCGACTATTTTGTGGGTCATATGTAGGTCAGGGCACACTTAGGTCATGCGACGTTTCGTGTGCCATCTGTGATCTTTCAAAATCTCGCAATGTTTCGAAACTTTCGACTGCCGAAACAAAGGCCCATTTTGAAGCGCCCGAACATCTTCATAATGCAAGTTTAATTTGCCAATAAAATCTCTCGAAAATTTCTGATTGTCCCAGAGGAAATCCTGAGTTGGGGTCAGCGAAATTGTAGCCATCCTTCACACGATTCATTCACCACAACATCTTCATCAAAGTCTCCGCTTCCGTCCTATTTACGAGACGTCTCACTTCGCGTTTTACTCCGTGAGACGCAGATGCTTAAACAGCGCAGCAGCCAGCGGCTTAGCCTTAGTCGTCTTACACAGCTCCTCCATCGACTACGCCAACTCCCCTACAACAACGAGGTTCCCTTGCATCGTTTCAATCCATAGGTCAAACATCATTGTCGACGCTAAACACATTGATGGTGGTGTCATCGCCCTCGTTCTCTCTACATAATCAGCATTATCGAGCGGGGACAATCGCCAGTCTGTTGACGCACACCAGCTTCAAATTGATGATGACGCTACCGGAAGCGAGTATGTTGATCTTATTGATTACGTGGGTCACATTGAGACTACAGATAGGATCACTTGATGCCGTACAATACTGCAAGGACGACACCCCTACAACAGCGGCCCCAGCCCATCTAGAAGGAACATCGTCCATGTATTACTGCCATGACCATCAATAGCTTTCGATACACATGTGCAATCCAAACATTATGCAAACCAACGTGCCGGTTCAGTTTACCGTCGATGGGAGTGGCCAGGAAAATGCGAACAGTTGATCGGCACAAAGGCTTATTTAAACTTTGTGGTCCATACATGCCAGGACGGAAATGTCCATGTGCTTGGCCTGACGATGGATACCACGCAGCAAATGTGCGGAGCGGGTAGACTACCTTTCGGTGACGTGGCTTGCTACCACCACTAATTAAATTTGGAGAGCGGTGGACAGGGGGTTCTACCTTGGACAGGAGCACGCTGATTTGGTCGGATTAACTCGTGGGCTGGCTACCCACCGAGTGTAGGGAACGTTGCGTTCAATTCTCGATTGAGCCTCTCGAGAGGATTGTTGGTGCGATTAATGACTGCATGGCAAATGCCGTGAACGTTCCAAAGCTCGATGGGACGTTGTTCAACTCAGGGTTGCTAAAAGTAGGCCCAGAACTCGCTTCACCATCCTTCCGAATACTGGATGTCCTCCTCCGCGCACCGACATGAAGCTAACCCTTCATAAATGCGATCCCCAAAGGTGCGACTTGCGTAACTGAAATTACCGTAAGCATGTCAACAGCTCGACGCTGCATGGCAATTTTGCCTCCTTCGCTCCGATGTGCTACGGTTTCAGTTTACTTGCTTCAAATGGAAAAAAGAAACCGTTAATAACGCTGTTTGGCATATGGTCTCGGATTGCAGCAATTAATGCTCCTTCACAGTCACAGGTGAAAGACTCGTCATCAAAATGAAGGCCGGTTGGAACAATCACGAAGTGGAAAATCTTCGAGTGGACAGTGCGATTCCATCTCGAGAAAATGATGAAAAATACTGGTACATAGCATCCATGACACATTACCACCACACATTGATCAATTGGATGGTGGACACAGCGGAAGGTGCCATCCATGAAGAGCTGTGTGTGTCGGTACCGCAGACATTAGGAGCTCAAGATGGGCCCAACCCATAATACGGTGCAACGCATCGGCCTCACCGTATCTATAGTGTAACTGGAAGAAGTTCATGGTGGTTGAACCCGAGACCATGACAAGTGGGGGTACTTCTATTTGGCCATGAATATCACCACCCTACACGTGACATTTCATCGAAGAGTCCACGATCAAGACGTACAAGTGAATTTGGATAGGTGATGGCTCCTTTCTTCATTTTTTAGTTTGTGTTGCGGATAACAACAATCAATTGCTTCTTTTGGTTTCAATGTCACTTGCCAATTCAACGTCATACGTCATCTGGTATTGCTAACAACGACCTATAGCCGATCATCTTACTCATTACACGTACTACCAGAAAACCATCACATGGACCCAAAAGTCATTCGGTACTCTCGACAAAAGCATCCAGTGTAATAGATTGAATCACTGTTCTCCTCAACCAATGCTAGATGAATCCCGCTGTCGAGATGGTGAGAAACCCAACGGTGTAGCCACTTGTCTTCTGCGATCTGCACACCAGATAGACGGTGTGGAAATATCTACCATAGCTCGGTAGTTGATGCGGTGCAACACCACCGATGCATCTCCATTCACGACCTGCAAAATCACGAGATCCACAATCACTTTTGATGAAAATATTACGCGTCACAAGAACTCGAGATCCGAGGACAAGTCCCACGATTCCTTCATCCGATATTCGGAACGATTTGTCTCTATGAGCAATTTCTGGAGTTGCTTCTGCTCTTTACGTAACGCTGCGCCTTCAGATAAGAGACACATAAAAATTGCCGTAAAATTTGCACTTGAGTTGGATGTAACAAATGCCTCGTTCATGTTGGTCGTCGTCACTTAATTCTTGTTCCGATGTGGCGTCATTCGACCTTTTTCCACGAGTTGCCAGTTGAAAGTACTCGCGTTCCAGCACTTTCATGTCATTGCGCATGTCCTTTGTCGATCCCTGGACAACACGCCTCGCTCAGTTGAGAATTACCGTTTGAAAAAAACGAAAAACGTGTCAAAATCGATGTGACTTTTCTCAAGTTGCCATCGGTCCAGGTTTCTCCTTTGTACACGAACTAACCGCCGTTAGCTAAGTCGTGGACCAAACATCAGATTTTCTGTCACTAGCAGATAATGTAAGCAAGTCGACACCTGAAAAATACTTCAGCGCTTGCATTGGTAATCGTTCAGGTCGCACTTTGCTTTGATCGCGTCAGCAGCCCGAATCGTGGCACAAAAGATACAAATAGTTCGCCACCGATAACGTTGGCATAATTGAGCAATTGCATTTATCCGTAAGAGAATCGTTTGGGTTTCGCGTCTGTCGTTCTGGTGCAATTTTTGCTGTTTTCATCGGAAACAACCGCATTGGGCCAAGTACCTCCATTGCGGGATGGGAATTTTCCAGCAGCAATACTCACCAAAATTCTAGGAAAAATCGATCTACACATCGAATCTGCACCTCGTAGAGAATATACCTCAATTGACCAGCCACTTGTACGACGCCGGCATTGTTTACATTAGTTCCAATATCGCTTCGATGATAGCACTAATGATTTCTCCCCACTCCATGGTTCTTTAACTGTTCCCAATATTTTGTCGGTAACAGAAAATGGTCCTCAATAAACTCATGACGGTCTCCTATTCCCTAACAACGTGATCCAACCGAGCCTTCGCGAATTCTCAAACGAAATTGGGCTTCCTGTTCCAATGATAACGCCCTTTAGCAACGTGTGTGGAAACGCAACACGGTGTACGGTTTCCGTGATCGCATCGTTGTTCTGAAAACAAGACGAATAGGTTCAAACTCTCCCCTCTCTCCTTTTCCTGTACCGTGTCGTGGGTACCAGTGCATCGTGCACTGTAGTTGTGTATACGTCCAAGTCAACTACTGTATCCTGTGCTGTAACATCGTACATTCCTATGTATCTCTCATCCTGTTGAGTTTGTAAAATGGTAGAGACTTATTCTCCTCATCCTCAATCGTAAAAACCGTAATCATTTGGGCTTGATGACAACGTTGCGATACTTTGAGAGGGTCCGCTCGTCTAGTTGAGCCGTACGTGTAATGTCTAAACGTTTGGCGACAATGTCCCACACCTGATGAACTTTTGATCCGTCTGCATATCCAAGAAATAGACAAAGGTGTGCTGTAGCGTCAAGTTTCACCCATTTTGCTTTGACAATGTGTACAAAACCACGTGATCTAAATACCCAAAGATACGGCAATACAGGTTTTACTCCTGTCAAGCCTTAGAACGGACTCACACGTGGACGGGCAAATTTCAGAATCCGGTTCACAATGTGCGCAGCAGCATCATCGCCTCACCCCACCATTGAGGTTCAACTTGCATTACATGAAACATTGATCGTGCCATCTCTGTCAGTGTTCGGTTCAGCATTTATGTCATGCCATTTCGCTGCAGTATTAGTGTGGTGCAGAATTCATGAGTGTACACAGGCCTCATGGTACCGGTGGCTGAGGTATTCTCAACCGTTGTCACTCCTAATGCCCTTTACACGACATCTGTACAGAGTCATCAGCTATACACAGTACTCCTTAAAGCAGTTCCAATACCACCGACGGACTCGTGATCAGGTACGCGTGCGCATACCGAGTAAAATCGTCGATGAAAGTCACCAGGGAACGCGCTCCCACCTTCGATTTGTGTTTCATCGGCTCCGTCACGTTACTGTGAACTCCTTCGGAAGGAGAATCCGTCTCAATGTCACTGCTGGACTTGCGCGGAAACGCACTGGTTGACATCTTTCCATGTGCACAACCTTCGCAAACACCCTCAATCTGGTCATTACTAACCTTCACTCCTTCACATGCTTTTGTAATCAATTCCATCTTCGACTGAGCAAGTTATCCAAGTCGAGTGTGGTGAAGTGGATTGGAAATTCCACGTGAATAAGATTGATTGATTGACGGAAAGGCAACAAGAGCATTATCCGGAACAATGACCATATCCAGATCTGGCTGATCCGGATCCCAAATGAGGATTGATGGCGAGTGGTGAGCATGGATATGTGGAGATAGATATCTAGGAGAGATGGACATGAAGGTACCACCGAGGATCCGGTATGGAAAGGCTCGGACCCGCGAGTGGGGTAAGTTTGCGAGTACCCGCAAACGTTTCGGGTACGGGGAGCCGGATCCGCAGTGAAGTATCAAGATCACGCTGAATCCTGAACATGTATGTACTGAGGAGATTCTGGATACTACGGATCACGAGGTTTGATGGCGATCAAGGAAGGTCAAGTAAGGATCCGGATCCGGCAGATCCGACATTGGAGTGTTACCATCAGATGATTACGCGCAGGTCCCGAAGGATAGCAGCTACTCCCATAGAAGCAGTAATCCGACATGCGGATCCTGTGCTGTAGGGGTAAGACCGACTATTGTATAGCACTTAGGAATAACGGAGAATCGAATTTGCACCATTGACCACCAGTGGTTGGTTTCTTTATTTGATTCACACTTGCTTTATTTCGGACACCTCGGATCGGGATATTATATTGGCCCTACGAGGTGGCCGCGTACTTAGAATACAGGATCTAGTGTTAGGTTGGATAACTGGATAATATATTGACCAGATCCGTCTATCTAGTGTCTTATGCTATACATGAAAGCTCCGGATCCACGATATTCATTGCTTGGTCGTCGATCCTTTGATCTCTTAACAACAACCCAAAATCCAGCCATCCGAGACTGCAAGCAAATGAAGGGATCTCAAGGTCACGAACAACAAAGGCCTCTAGAACAACACACCAAGTCATCCCAACACGGCCCGGATCCAGATCCGGCCACCGGTGATCTACACTATAATATTCTTAGATCCCCATAACCGGCAGCAGAGTGAAGACTTCCGCGCTGCTAATCACACCCCTTGTGTCTCGCCAAGACGCTCGATCTTCATTCACTTGAACAATCTCCTGCAGTTACCGGAGGTGCAGGATCCCGCCTACCGACGGGTTCACAAGGTGAGGAAGTTCAGCTGAT
Organism: Phytophthora megakarya; assembly: GCA_002215365.1. Classification (NCBI taxonomy): domain Eukaryota; phylum Oomycota; class Peronosporomycetes; order Peronosporales; family Peronosporaceae; genus Phytophthora; species Phytophthora megakarya. Next base: position 11,924 of record NBNE01000649.1, on the reverse strand, counting down.
CAAGGATCATAGCAGTACCCCCTCTTTTAGTCGGTGTCCTGGGCACAGTGGCAAGCCGGATCCAGCATCTTCGCAGATTATGCTGATCCCTCTCCACCCCACGAGCATGCCAACGTTCGCTCCTAGCATCATCACACTTAGGATCCGCTCGGCTTGCTTCTTCTACAGCTCTCGTGTCATCGTCCACGGGAATAACTTTCCCACTTGTGCGATGCTCGCTATAATGTTGCCATCGGAACTTAGAGTGGAATGGTCTCTCCGACACTGAACCGGAACGCTTTTAACCATAAGCGCTGAATTAGAAAACAGGTTACGAACCGGGTAAGGTACATATAGCCCATCTGTCAGTTTAATTGTCCGACCTTTCACTTAGGCTGAATCAATAATCTCTAACAACAGCCACTAGAAGACTTTGATCATTGGCAACATTGATCTCAATTGGAGAATTCAATGTGCGATACACCACGAAAGCTGATCGATCATCGGACAGGTGGGTGCTTGCATCGCTGTCCAAAACTCACACTACCTCGCTGAAAGAGTATCTGTCGTCGCAGAGAAACCATATTCGTCATTTCCTCCATTCGTTCGTGGACATGATGCCTTATTGTGCCCAAATATCTTGCACAAATAACACTTGCCTTGGGAGCCACTTGGACATGCATTTTCATTACTGCAACCTTTTCCACCACCGAAACCTCGACGACCCTTCCACGACGACGACCACCACGGAATGCCTCCTTTTTCACCTTACGTTTCTTTATCACTCCTGATTCTTGACGTAGCATCTCCTTTAGGCCGAGTAGGTTTGGTCCCTCCTTTGCTTGATGATTCGAACCATTGCACCATACTCTTGGCGTAAGCTTCTGAGTTGGATAATCACGTTCTCGACTTCAGATAACCGTTCTCCAACTGCGGTCAATCGGGGGACACAGGTCATCCAATTGGACAATGTAAGTCGTGCGGTTTATGCGTATTTGAGCTATATTGTGCTGATTTAGTTTACAAAGAACGCACGCAAAATTTTCCAAGTTTCTAGTGCTGAAATTGCCTCCCTTACTATCGACTGGTAAGTAGGCCCTCCATTACAATCGACTGGTAAGTAGGACGAAGCATCTTTTCCACCACAGCCAGTGCCTTCATTTCGACCTATTTCCATTCCTCTGTGTTCCTTCACACATCGTCGAGAATAGGTTCATGCTCGACGTAGAACTTGTTGTCAGCCAGGTTAAACCTGTGACTGGAACATCCGACATGAGGGACGGTGAGCTTTGTGGCAATAGATTGGTTCGTCGCACAATTGTCTGCAACTAAGAAGCATACCATCTCGCGAGTCTTGTTGTAGACACTCAGAACGTTGGCGGATGTGAGCATCTGAATCGTGGCAACCTTCATCTAACCGTGATATCCCAAGTAGTAGTTCGCGACGCTGCCCGGTGCATTCATAGACGGCAAAGATACCCACGTGATTGAGAGAGGCATGTGACCACCCATCAAAGCCAAACCCAAACATGTCCTCCAATTCGTTTTCCATCGCATTTCCCACCTTGAAAGTTACACACTCCATCTGCTTCTTCAAAGTCTTGGACGAAATTGGTCTTCAGCAAGACAAGGCTCTCGTCAGCTCGTTGTCAACCTCAGAAACAGGTAGATTTTGCGATACAATCCAGCGCATTTACTGGAATCGACTGCTGGTAGTCTCAGACAAGAAACCAAAGGTTCCTAGTGATTGCGGAACCGTTGTAGTGTCGTACACAGCTTGGTAGTCGTCGTGTTTTGCTGCTAAATGACCGATCAAGTTACTGTATCCAGAGCCAGATCCTTGTTTCCGCACCGTACCGCAGATTTTATAGCGAAATCGCTGTCGTCCAGACCCTCGAAGAAGTAACCAGTGATGTTCCTGTTCATTGTACGTCGAATGACAAAGTGACGAATCTGTACTTGCTAGAATGGCAAAGGTATGTGGTGCTTGTGCCCACCCATTACAATAACAAACTCGGTTCGGTGAAAATTACGGTCTGTTTAACCGGTTATCCAAATTGCTTCTGGGATTATTATTGATTGCAATTATTGGGTATATTATGTATTGTTTTGTTGAAAACTTCAATACTACATTATTTGTATTGATAAATACCATAATAATTGTATTGATATTATTTTTTTCCGACCCCTGTTCACACTCCATCTTCTGGCTTCATGGTGGCAACGGGATCTTGTTGTCCCTTTCATGCCAATGCCGTCCGGGCATTGAATTCCCACATAAAGTAGTTTGTGTCCGCGGGAACCTCGTTCGGGTTCGAAGCGCTTGGGTACTTAACCTTTAACGATGACATGACCAAATCCGTTTGTGTTTTACAGTGCAGAATTGAAAGTGATTGATTCAGTTACGAGTATCTTCACTAGTTTGCATACGTATCCTTCGTGTGTCTAATTTCCAATCGGTTCTAGAATCTGGTAAAACCTTCCACGACAAACATTCTGGTGCGAGATGCAAGTTGCCTTTCCAATCACTTGTAGACAGTGCGATACACTTACTTATCAGGTATTACTTGCCAGAATGATATCCCTTTTTAAAAACGTGTATGCTTATAAAATTACAGAAATAAGGTGACCACAAGGCAAAATTGGTTGTCGCTGAGCTTTCTATTTAATTCTTTTACATAATATACGTGTTTATTACTAATTTATTACGTGCATATGAACTGGATAGCAGCTACCTAACGTTGTTAAATACAGCAGTCACAATAACTAAACATCCAATAAGCATATATGTCTAGTTTTAATGTGCATCTAGGTGTTGTAAATGCGGTTCAGGATCTTGACATGAGCAATGGGGCGAGTCCTATGTGTGTTACACATTTTGGACAGCCCCACAAGCCAACAAACATTGGTGGACCTCAAGTCATAGGGTCGGGGGTCGAAGCCCATGGAAATTGTACAATGTATTGAACAAAATTCTCTAAAATTGATATCAGAGCTTAGGAGTAGGTTGCATAAATGGTATGTTCTTGGAAAATATAATTCCCTGTTAAAGTAGTTTGCGATGGTAAACGATAGGGTATTGTTTTAGCCCTAGTGTGTGTTCTGAAATATAATACTCGTCTATCTTAATAAATTTCCGCGATGTTGCCTGTGTTGTCCACAGCAGCAAGTCCGTAATCTACTAGCCAATTAAAAGGGGTGTCGCACGAATGATGTGCGAAATATATCTGGTATGTTGCGTGGTCGTCTAATGTTACAATCAGTTTTCAACAACGTCAACAACAAGAGCAGATGCTTCGGCTGCGCAGCAGGCGCAGGAGATGCCCCAAAAATACAATAAGAAAGGTCTGTGATCGACGCTCGGGGAAACCAAGCGTTTAAATGCTTTGGGGCTTACATGCGATCAATTATACGCAGCTGAAAATATTAATGTTACGTTCTAAATTTCAGAGCTATTTTGTGCGCAGGGCGACTTTGTTTTGAAACTGGGTGGAATTTATCTAACAAGGCCGTCACAATGTGATTCGCACGTGTCGTCCAGCGTAACACATGTGAACGAGCGCAATCAGCGATCGCGAAGCTTGTGTAATCATTAAAGCTTTGTAGCAATGTTTTAACATATTTAAAAATAACTATCGTGTCTGCTTTACCATCAAAAGTGCCATTAAAATATATACTATTCTTTTTTGAGAGTAGGTGGTAATTAGGATAGGTACAAAAGTAGTTGCCCACGTCAACTGGACGACATGATGATTTCATAACATGCTTGTACAGCCAAACACTGCAAGTCTACCCCTGGGGACACCTCCAATTTGGAGTCCACTGGCATACAGTACTGGTATTATACAACATTGATGCAATCATTGATGTCCGAACAATAGTGTGATCCATGCGATACGCCAATTTTCGATGTGAACCAAATACTCTGTGTTGAACCCCATATGCTATAATAGAGGTCATAAATAGATTCGAGAGTTTTTCAATTTTTAACATGAAATAGTGCACTTAAAAGACACCTTCGCTTCATTTCCCACGTCCACTATGTTTGCCAATGTTATAATGTAAAACGTGTAGACAAGCGAGATGACTGTGGTGCAGCGGTCGTAGGTAACTCTCAGCGGGAGTATTGATTTGATTTTATCTTTTAGTCCAGTCGGGTTCAGGGTTCTATCCTGACATCCCGCCCCATTTGAGGGTTTGGGATAGAAGTCGTGGGATATTCAATGCAATCGCTGCAATCACTGATTGCTGAGCCGTTTATTTTTATCATTGAGCCACTGATGGCTAGTTATCAATGTGCATAATCGGATCCGGGCTATTTCCTATCATCATTGATCGCGTATCTTTCGGATACATATGATCAGTGAGGATGTCAACATAAAATATAGGATGGACCATCCGCCTCGAAATTTACGGAGCGTTTTGCATTTTCTGTCGCGGTGATGATGGGCAGAACCAATGACGCGTTCGTTTTACGAGCACAAATACTACAAATGCTGATATATATTCCAAAAGTGGTTTGGACAGACAAAACGGTCGGGAGGTGGAGTCAGAATGTATTTAAGAAAAACGTTTGAACCATACCATCAGGCTCCTAGCGCGTTTAGAGCTGTATACGCAGCTGCATCATCCGGAACTGCATGAGCGATCTACTGTAGATTCTACTTAAGTCCATTTGCGGCAAACTTCGGCTAAGCATGTGTTATTCTATCTTAATTTATGATTGGGGGATTGAGATCTTGCTGCCAACGATTGTACAGATCTGCTTCCAATACAATACTGTACGTAGTTTTCCTGTTGTTGCCATAGATACAGTTGCCTGCATATCTGCTGCTACAGCGGGAGTGCCACCACCAGCGTTTGCTGACTCAATGTCCAATACGGCAGAGTTTCTCAGTGAGATACATTAAAGTGAAAAATGTCCATTACTCTGGAACGGTCCCAGCCCATATCAAGGACTCCACATACAGCGAACAGTTTGCGACCTAAAGCAACACTCGTTTATATTTATGTGAGGACCGACGGGAACACCGCCATTAAAGTAGGTGTCAAGCTTGGTGTTGTGCTCGTGGCGATGTAAATCGGAAAGTGAATGACATTAACACGGAAGTCTAGGGCCTGGTTCATGACTTCTTCCTAGGGTGTTCTCCATCCTTCTGTCGCAACGGCCAGCCGTATCTATCGCCAAATACACACGAATGGGTAGCTTCAAACCTCGATCTCGCATGGGATCGAGTTCAGGATCCTGTGGCAGACCAGGTCCCATCTGCATCGCTTCAACCGCAACGAAGACGTCCAGTATTACGCTGATGATCACTTGCTGCGCCTCCGAATGGACCGACCATCAACACGCCATAAGGTTTTTCAATACTGAAATTTCAGGCTTCAGCACGGAGTAAAATGGTCTGAGCACCGAGTACACAATCACCGTATGATTGGACTTCAGCACCTCTATTCCAGGCTTCACCACTGCCTGACCAGGATTCAACACCGTAAATAGTTATTTAAATTTTGTATGTTGCAATTATCCTACTTCGGCAAAGTGCAGGATTACCCGACTTCGGTAGAGTGTAGAATTACAATACTTCTGCATAGTGCGGAAATGCACTACATGTACATCAGCATAGTTGTGGTGTATTCAGAAGCTGAAGACACGTTGGGGAGCTGGCGTAGCTCCATGAAGATATCCTCCAGTGTATTTATAGGCGAATGTAAAAGTGTTCTTTTCTGCTAACTTACTTGGCGCCGGAGCCTCGGCGGAGGCGCTCAGGTACGCTTTACTTTGGTTGGACGTCATTCGTGTGAACACTAATGTCGTTATGCGTTTACCAAGTCATCATGCATGAAAACCAATTAAAATCACTGCAAATTGTGTCTCCGAATCCATACTGCGGGGCAACACAGCAAACCATGAAGAGCACAGATAAAACTGTAGCGTACACCGAAAATTCTAGAAATGCACTGAACACATACACGATGGCACAGCACAGTGTTACCCTTAACATTATAGGAACACAACCAATCATCGAACAATTACAACACGATTTATACCCAGTAAGATAAGGGGGGAGAAGGGGAGAACGACGGGAGGACAGTTGCAGTTGGTAATAACGACGAAGAGCAAGAGGGAGGAACACGCGCAGTTCAGCGAGGGAAAGCTCTGAGCGGCAGCACCAGCATAGGCAAAATCTTCCACGAAAGCTACCGTGGAGCGAGGTAGTGGTCGATGCAAGTATTCGCAACGGAAAAGAGTTTCGCGAAAGGCTCAAGGCCTACAAAGTCACACACAGCCAACCTACTACGTGCTCGCTAATCCTCTGCTGCACACAATGCAGTATATGCTTCTAACCTGCACGTCGGCTAAGTCCAGAGAATTTGCGCCAACTACAAAGTGTCCATGGCGAGGCAGAGTGTTGATATGCGAACGCTCTAACGTAATGGTGGTACGCGAATTGTATGAACACTTTACCAGTGTCCCTGATCCATGCAAGAAAACGATGCCAACTCGCCAGAAAACGTTTTGCAATCAGATGGCTGAGCAAGGCCTAAAGCCAAACCGGATCCAAACCGCACTGAAAATCAAAATGCAATTGTCTAAAGATTATGCGCCCACCTTACGGATGGTGCAAAATCTGGTGAATTACTACACACGACCTTAGCTGGGGAACAACGACCGCTACGACGGGATTTTTAAGGTGGTACGCGACGCTGCGTTTACTGGACACGAAGACGACACTCAGCTCTTCATCTTTGGATGGAATTTGGATGAACATGGAAAACGAGTTGTAGGAAACGGATCGGATAACAAGCCGTTTCTAGTAGATGCTACATCACGTACTCTATTGAAACGACTCGATCGGGATCGAAGAACATTTGCGCTACACATTGACGCCACTTTCAAGTTGAACCAAGTTAGTTATCCAGTTCTTGTTGTCGGGATGTCGGACTGCGAGCGACGTTTTCACCTGTCGGCGATGATAGTTCTATCGCAAATTGTGAAGGGCATGTACGCTAAAGCGCTATCAGCCTTGATACGTGTGTTTACAGCTGAATGCAATTAGCCGCTTCGCGTATATTACGTGATGGGCGATGCGGATGACGGTCGGTTAAACGCGGTGCAGCAAGTCATAGGCCGTGACAACACCTACGTATATCTCATGTGCTTTTTCCACGTCATGAAGAATGTGAACGACCGGCTCAAGAACACGGATGAACGATCAGCAAACACTTTGCGAAAGGACATCTACGACTTGCATTTTGCCCGAAGGACCTCAAGACGTTATTTTCATCTGCCAACTAGTATTGCCGCGCTGGAGGGCTGCAGTGTAGACTGCAGGGTTTGCGGATTACTTCAAGAAAGTCTGGATGTCGGGAAAATTCATTCACTGGCAATGCTTTCAATCCCCAAATGATTATGCCACGACTAATAACCCGGCTGAGAAGTTCAACCGGATACTCAAGCGGGACTACACCCTTCGAAGCAAATTATACATGGGCGCACTTCTGCAGCAGCTGCAGCATTGCTTTCGCAATGAAAGCAATCGGGACCAAATCTTCGATTTTTGAGCCTACTTTGATAAACGCACTTCAAAGACGCTCCCAAGAAATGGAGAGAAAGCTGTTACTGGAAGATTCGAATCCCAACGAGCCATTGTTTGGTGCGAATCCACTCATGCACGTTCGTTCCGACCCAGCAGAGCGCATCTACATTCAATCGAAAGACCGGGACGTGGAAGCCGTGGCTGTTACCGCACAAATTGGAGTGAATTACGCACGTATGGAGTTCGAGGGCATGCCAACTGAAGGGTGGGAGGTTAACGTGGTCTTAAAGACTTGCCATTGCAGGTATTACAGAAAGGTTTGTATTTGTACGCATCTCCTATTTGCCATGCAACGTCGCTCCTCTGTCGATGGGAACGGAAACGAGATGCTTGTAAACAGGAGTGTTTCCCGAAAACCTGGACGTCAAGCTTTGCAGGCTTCAGGTCGCCCTGTATCTAACGGGTATGCTCTGGCGATGAATTAGAACTTTGGATAACAGCACCGTAAAATATGTTTTGATTTCGTGCAGCACACGTAGAATATGACGTTTAACTCGCCATGAACCATATATCTAAAACCTCGATTTTAAGCTCTGTATATCTACCTGCCGGTTGTGCTTTCAGTACAACCTATTTGGAATTTATTTTGGCTACACGCCTTCGATACGACGTTGCATCTGCCGTGTAATATGTCGTCGTTGCTAGCTTTGTTACGGCTATAGAACTACCAGCCGGTTAAATTCTTGTTCTAGTTGAGTGGATTCTTTTTCATCCCACGCGATCATTATGCAGTCTAATTTACCATGATACATGTCAGCGAATTGGATAGTTTTATATGTTCCGAACTAATAGCCGGGTTCATCATTCAAAACAATCTATGCAGAGGTGGAATTCATGTGGAATGCACTCCGCACATTCAATATTGAGTTATACTTAGCATAAAAGGTCCCATTAAAATATATTGCTTACGGCCAATGCAACTACTTGCCGAATTGTCGGAAATACCAGACAGCCAAAGCCTTCAACATTGTTTTTCCGCTCCACACATTTGATATCAAGTTTCTCTAAACATTAAACACATCACAGGAACCGGTATATCCAGATCTATTCATCTACTTGCCGGGTTCGAACCACATTCAATCACAACTAATACTTTCTAGATAAAAGAATGCAATATTTCGTATTTCATTATGTACGACTAAAATATTGTAATAAATGCTGGATCGTCACACACATATTTTAGTCGTCTTCATTGTCTTTTACTACGTCCGGAATCATCGAACCAATACACGAGTCCGTGTTGCAACCGCAGTCAAACCAAAGTTTATCTCCATAGTGTACCGTAATTTCTTGCCCGGTGAATATTAGTCAATAGCCAGCATCACTACTCAAAGACGTTGACGTTTTCACATTTTAACAAAGTGGCAATTTGGCTGGCATGAATGATTCGCAAATATGGTAATTCCACCACATGCTTCAGCGTCAATATACGCTGTCATTTTTGTTTGCGTTTTCCACGAATCTCCAGTGCATATTCGTAGTGGCGATCACTCCCGGAAATATTGAAAGTAGTCAAACGCCCAGTGTATTCGTCAATGAAAATACCCACAGGTATCTCATCATGGGGTCGAAGGCCAAGGCCTCGAGGTGTCGAAACACTTTCGACTGAAGAGTTCTCGTACATGCTATTTGAGCATCATCCTTTCATAGCGCAGGAAGTGCGGGTGCAGTAAAAAGCCGATGCAGAATTCTGACATGTTTTGTAGAAGCAATTCAAATAAGATTGGCACGGATCAAATTCCCCGGTATCTTTAAACAGTAAACCCTCGGGGTTACCAAATATTTTACCCCCTCGGGCCAACCCTCGGGATTTCCACACTGCTTCAGGTACTCCACCCCCTTGGGTGCTGCCGGAGGTTCATTTACCTCAGTATGTGTGCCATCGGAACCAACATTGTCACTCTCAAGCGCAGAAACCTGGGCGGTATGGGTGGTAACGTTGTCATCTTGGTCAGGCACGGGTAGAGTTCCCAACTTAAAATGTGCGCATAGCCGTACAACGAGATTCTCTAATGTTTCGAAGCGTTTCAGAAACGTTGCTTGCATGACAGGAAGTGGGTGGATCGGAGAAGTTCTTGCTGACGAGCGTACTGGTTTTCGTAGTACTTTGTACCGAGCATTCGGGATTTTGACTTCGGTTGGAGGTTATTCTTTAACTTCATCTTCTTCGAACGCTTCCTGATGTCTTCGTAAGTGTCGGCGGTTTTCATAATACCAAGTGTCGCTTTACACTCCTCCTGTTTAATTGCATATATCTTGTCTTGTTCGTCTTCAATATTTCTTCACTGACTAAATCAATCACTTGAACTGCGGAAATACTGGTTTGGCTGCTGAAGTTCTCTTGCGTGCTCACACCGTCCTCGTCACTACTTACAAGGTCGATTACTCTTGGTGGACCACCAGTCGTCATTACTAGGAGCGCCGATGCGCACTTAAAGTTGGACAGTTCACGGGGCTGTTTGGGTTTAGCGATCACTCTAAGTGTAGTGCCGTGCAGTGAGCTAAGGAGGTGCTGTTGCTCTCGGTGGGCGGTTGGTTGGGGGTTGGGACGGCCATCAGTTTTTGTAACGGACAGAGCTGTGAAGCAACTGTGATCCGTTCTTGCTACCTTCTTGTTTGTTCCCCTGTTGAGGTCAGTTATGCTGTGTTTTCCAGATGCATTCCGATGATTTTAATATTTTCTCATCATGCATGTCGATCCAGACACTCCCTGTCAACACTTTTGGCGTGATGCACATCACCAAGTAATCACTATTGTCGATACGCGGCTGCGATATGCAGCCACAGTGCCCGAGTGTAACATATTGGTGTTATTCTATTGTAGATAAAGCTGGCTGGTTGGTACACGTACTACAATAGTGCAGAATTACACTACTTTTGCACAGATCATTACACTACCGTAAAATTGGCTCCAGTGCGACACCGATTTTTCTTCGATATATTTTAGACTGTAAAACACTGTTGATTCGCGAGATTTTCTTCGTCAGTTCAGGAATGGAGAATGGTGGCAGCAAGTATTCACACGGGAAGAGCAATACTGCGACGATCTTTGTTCCATGTACCTTTCGTTGAGTAAAGAGATCTGATTTGGTTGACATCACCTAGATGTGCTACAAATATTACCGACTTATAAATTATATAAATTAAAAATTGAACAACTTTTAAAAAAAATCCATCATTTTGGACAGGTAGCATAATTTTAAATTAATAGTGTTGAGGAGCCAATTTTTTATCCTTGAGAAATTCACACCAATACAAATACTGCAAACGAGTTCGTTGGTGTTTCCGGAAGAGGCCGTTGTGAGATGCCATTACATGTCGACAAGTGCAAAACTTCATGATTCTGAAGGCATTCATCAATCATGAATGTCACCAGTACGTCTTTATATGAGTTATCTGGCTAAATTACGTAGCATTCGACGAAATATGTGTGAGGACATTTTTCGTAAATTTAGTTACAGCAGCGCGTCCAGACCTGGAACCCAAAAGCAATTGGGGACCCGTGTGGGTCACCCGGGAGGGTTTCGCAGTTCGAAGATTTGGAATTCTGAAGGCACGATTAGTTACAGTTGTATTGTCGTTTGCAGCATTTTAGACGCTAAAGATTTGCTAGCTAATTCTACCTCTACATTTACAAATCCACCTTCATTATATGATTCGAACCTCCTGGTGGCATATAGCATAGCCGTTTCTATACCAACAGCGTCACGTGCAAGGTTGTGGCTTTGGTGCATTTACTACAGGTGAAATCGACAGTGTCGATTCGACACTATCCACACTTGCACTTCTAAAAGTGCAATTCTGGCACATTTAGAATAAATCAGTGTAGCTCGTGGTTTTATGTAGATCGATCTCCCGGCTTGAACTACTGCTCAGTCGCTACGATAATGAACTAAGTACCGGTAGTTGATACGATGGGCAAAAAATCAACTTTTGTCAAAATAGGACCAAAAATGATTTTGGTGTGCATACACAACCGAATTTGTCCACAAAATCTGACTAGGAATTTGTATAATTTCTATTTACGGGGAAGATTTTGGGACATCCAAATTCACATTTCAAGCGGCGCTTACTTAGTATAATACGTATACTACGCGAGCCAATATGAGCAAAAATACATTATCGACGTGTACTTAAAGTAATAGAGAAATTAGTCTAAAAGTGGGACTAACGGAGTCCAAAATGATGGATTACGTAAGAAATCGAAAGATGTTGTTCACAATCGAAATAAAGAATCGTATAATATGCAATATGTTCCGAATAGCAAATAAAGAATCGTATCATACTGCAATATGTTCCGAATAGCAAATAAAGAATCGTATCATACTGTAATATGTTCCGAAT
>NBNE01000648.1:0-18987 GCA_002215365.1 Phytophthora megakarya | reverse complement strand
ATTTTGAGAGATGGATGAATGAGGGAGTGAAGTAGCGTGCTGATTAGTCGAGAACGACGAGTTCAGAGCTGGCGTCTGTGGGAGACATGGAGAGAGACTGTTCTGGATGGAAATGGAGCTAGCAGACGTGTGTTCAAGGAAATGGTCATAGGTTCGGAAGTGGTCATCCAGAATTTAGAACCATCCAGGATGAAGTGGACCACTCTGTCCAAGCCGCCGATTCCCGGACGACAGGTGAATCAAGAAGGTAGAGAAGCCTCCCGAAGAACGTATCTCGGATAGCCACCTGTCCTGACTTAAGACGCCCTGGTGGCACAGCTACCAACTCCAACTGTGAGCATGTCAACAAGCACTCCGGCACTGCTACCAAGTCATGTATGTCGACTCGCAACCAGGATTAACTCCAATGATGAAGGCCATCCAGGATCGAGGAAAGTTCGCCCTGGATGACCAAGTGTAGACCTGGTTTGACCTCGTGTGTGGAGTGCTTACCAGGTTCCAGAGTTGTCGGTCATCCTGGATGAAGTCGCCCTGGATGTGGACATCCAGGATCGAGGTCCGTATAATCCAGTTTCGTCACGACCTATCGGCATCAGCCGACACTTGCAGGCACCGTCAACATGTGATATGTGTACCCGTGGATTAACTCCCCCATACTGAAGTCAAGAGATCAGAATTTGCAAACACCGTCATCATTGGTGTTTGTACAAGGGAACCAGAATGAAGACTAGAAGAAGACAGAAGTCCGCAAGACGTTAGGATTTAAATAGCGTTCAGTTTGCCGTGGAAGAGTTAAGGGAGGATAAGCTGCCTTACGGAACGCACTGAGAAGCCCGAGCTGAGGACCACTAAGACCACATCGACACACGAGTACGTTGTGTGGACTCTCAACAAGTTTCAAGTTCCGGTTAGCAGGGGACCAAGACCGATCGTGCGGATTGGGTTGATCCTGACTATTCCATATTCTTGTTGCAGGGTACCCGCGCAAGTGAGTATTCGCATTTCATATTAACGACTGCGATTCAGGAGATTTGGTAGTAATCACCCCTTGGGTTTGTATTGAGATTACTCAGAAGTGAAAGGAAGTGTATTTGATTGATAAGAAGTCCCGGGATTTCAGGGTGGTGCGCGTGAGAAGCGAGCGCATCCAGGATTGACCTGCATCCTGGGTTCGTAATTCTAAGTGAGACTGGAGAGAAAATCCACCGTTCAAGGGTCCGAAAGAATAAGAACGGTTACATATTAGTGACGTATATTGAGCCCTGCATATTTAGGTTAGTCTAGCTTTAGAACTGCCTCGTGTTCTACTAACTTCTACCCAGTTGTGACCGGTGCCCGATCCTGAATTGTCGGTAGCACCCCACATCCTGGAACACATTTATCCTGGACAACTCACCGGTGAAATAACTGTTCCGTCGAATCAATCAAACCGACAGGGATAACACAAGGCCACACGCCCATTCAGGGTGACTTGTCATTCTGAGTTTCAAATTCTGGAGGTCCTAGATCCTGATTGACCTTCCGAATCTGGCTACGCTATACATCTCCTACACGAAAAGTTTTCACTGACATCGTGTCAAATCCATGTACTTTAAGACCTGTATTGTTGCTATTTCCACGAAGTTTGTGTATATAATTTTGATAGGGAGTTTCGTTGGGTTTAGTGTTACACTTACTGCATTCTTCGAAGTATAATTTAGGGTTGCTTGTTTCTAGGTTACGCGTCATTCAATAATACGCGCTACTATAAAGTGCTGTTATCCGAAACATACGTCAACGGTTAAACTTTTATCAAAACGAACATAACAATGATAGCAATGTGCATGTCTTTCGAACGCATTTGGGGGTTGTTGTTTATCTTGCTCAATTGGTATGTTATTCAAACGTAACGTCATACCTAGCCATTTTGCTTCCCTTTTTAGCATTTTGCTGGTGCATCAATAGAAATATTATCATTACATAACCAATGCGCATACTAACGATGGTCAATACCAGTCACGAGGTAAAACAAATAGAGGCGCGGCCGTTGCTGCAGGACCCCGCTAGAGTTTGAACGACCGTAGTGGTAACCGCGGTTAGTCTCGCCGAGACTATTTTGTGTGTGACGTTTTCAATTTTATAAACACAAAATAATAGTTTCAATGAGACTAAATTGCAATACAGACTAATTTGGTACACCAAATACTTCCTATTTCAGCTACCAGTTTACAAACCTAAGCAAGATTCATCTTGAAATCATCAAAAATGGTCAAAAATAGCATCGCCCAGCTAGAACAAACCTAAGTGAGATTAATTTCCAAATGATCCAAAATGGTCAAAAATACTTACACACAAAATAGTATCACTAAAAATGAGTGAGATTAATTTCTGAACGAGACGAATTTGAAGAATTGCAATTTAATTAAGTTCGAGATTGGAATTCTGAGGACAGTGCTACTTTTGCAATTTTGGGAAAAGTAGTTTCGAATCGGAATTATAGGTAGGAGTCGATTTGATGGATGAGAAATGTATGTGCGCGGGTTCAATAAAAGATACGAAGTTGAGGCAGTTGGAGAGGGGCGGGACGGAAGGAATGAGTGACGAACAGACCGGTTACGAGCTTACTGACAGTAATATATTCTCGAACTTAAATAATTTTCTCGTACTTAATCGAATTGTCTCGAACTTAACTGAACTTCACAATTTACATTCACGCTTACCCTCACTTCGAAATCGACGAGGTCGACGGCACTTCGAGCACGAACTGCGCGGGCTGTAGAGCAGCGCACAGGACACAAGCGTCACAGATTTTTGAGGGAGATGTTCCTACCCAATGTTTGCCATAATTAATGTATAGAAATACGTATAAATATACATATTACGGCATCGGGAGGTCCGCCTGTTGAAGAACTGGTACCTTCTGGAAGTTACCTTCTGGGGCAGTCGGAGTATTACTGTGCGTATTAGGGAGGGAAACGGGAGCCGTGCATTGGGTAAGATATCCACCACTGAACGGAGGGATGGGTAGCCTATGACGACCACAAGGATGAGGCCTAGCCAGCCCCCAGGGAGCCCATTCCCTGCCCAGAGTTGCCAGGACGCCCCTCTCGAAGCAAACGTGACTGTAAACTACACTTTTGTTCCTGTCTGGTTAACGTGCTCGTCCGAGATGGGGATTCTACCCCGCGGAGGCACAATTTCAGGACATAAGGACGATAAGAGTCTGCAACTGGCACCCGATTTCCGTACTAAGTCATAGTCCTGTCGCACCTT
The DNA here is from genome assembly GCA_002215365.1 of Phytophthora megakarya. NCBI lineage: Eukaryota > Oomycota > Peronosporomycetes > Peronosporales > Peronosporaceae > Phytophthora > Phytophthora megakarya. The sequence continues at coordinate 15,735 of NBNE01000648.1, read as the reverse complement.
TGCTCTCCGGAACCGCAACCTTGAGGCGCCCATCTTTGCCTGCTAGCGGCATGGGAGGTCTCGTACCCAGCCGGGGCACTGAGGCAGATCCATGTGGCGAGAAGAGCCGGCTTAGCCGGGCCGTCTGCCTCATTCCAGTCAGCGGTAGTGTATGAGACCAGAGCGTTGGATTGGAGTTCCAGTCCTGTGCTTCTGTGTCCGCAGCAGGGCGCGTACGGACGCCACATGGCAGGGAGAGATCGTGCTGAGCAATCGGGGACGGCGACTTGAGGACTTATGGCTTACCATTTGTTTAGTGACAATATGAGACCTCCCTCGGAGTTTCTTCGGTGAAAGGAAATCTTATTGTTGCGGCATCTGGAACCGCCAAGCGTGCGTTCATCAACACGAGAGAGAAGTGAGTTGTAGTATATTCTTTATAAAGTTAGAGCTTTGACTAATGCATGTTTGTGTTTGTTAAGTTTCGACAGGAAATATGAGAAGAAAGCGTAAGTTCACAAGCGAAGAACAAGTCAGGGAAAAAATATTCTGCGCGACCAGGACAAGAAGATCCGGCTGCAAGACGAAAGCGGTTGAAAAAGATTAGTGCCGCTTTAATCCGCTTAAGAAAGTGGCAGACCGAGACAATTGCGCAACCGAATGCGGACTCAGTTCCGGCGGTAACTAACGCGATGCAAGCTGTTGCTATCGCAACACAACCTGATGAGGAGACCATTTCGGCACCTGGTGTTGTCGCGGAAAGTTCGAGAACGCCCAGTCCAGTTTTTGCATGCCTGTATCAAGTCGTAACAGTGGTGCTCCGTCAGGAATACCAACAGGGAAGCGGGCACGGCCCGAAATGACGCAATATCGGTTGCGTCGAGTTTTGCGAGGCAAAGAGGGAGAGGAAATGTCGTCAATGAGCAGCCCGATCGGAGTCTCAGGTCGATCGAGATTGCGCGCAAGATCGAGAACGAGCAAGCGCCCGATGTGTTGTGATGAAGTGGAAAAATTACGGGAAACTAACCAAATTTCTCAGAGCAATCGAAGGAGCCAACTTCCGAGGGAACAACAGGAACAAGAAAGATACCAAGACACCGAAGCTCATCAAACCCACAGGGAACATATGACAGGCGAAGAGCGTCAGGCTATACAAGAGCAAATCAATATTGCTGGCAGAGCAGCACGAGATGTCATACCAGAGAAAGAGCGTCGGGACATACAGGAACCGGATACAACCGCAGTACTAGAGACCATGACAGACGAGGAGCGACAAGCTATAAAAGAACAAAAACACAGATGCTTATCAAGCTACTCGAGCTGCAATGGCAGAGGAAGAGCGTGAACGTCACGAATAAGCCGAACTATTTTGGCGCAGGCCACGTCAGTATCAGAAAGGACTATCGTTCTAACGTGGTTTGCCAATTCATGAGCAAATTTCGGACAGTAAAAATTGGCATATTGGCTGAGGTACGCGCCAGATTGTGGCGATAAGGGGAACCATTTTATCGGCCACGGTCTGACCGATGTTTCAGTGGGTTGTCCGATGGTAAGGACGTGCTATTGTCCAAGAAATAGGTCGTCAAACGCGTCTAATGAGCCAATATGAGAAATCAATTGATGAACCTTTTTAGGGTGACCACACAATTGTTGCATATTGAAACGAAGTCATTAGGAATGGCTTCAAACAAGTGCCTCATCCAAGATGGCAGGCACCGTCTGCTGCAATGACGACACCGTTGTATTCTTTGATGTAGTTTTGTCTTCTTTCAGGGTGCCGGGGGGGTAATACGAGCATGTCGGGCTTCCGGACGATATTCTGCCTCGCATCAATGGTTTTTCTGGAGCCACGGGGACGGACAGGCGATGGCGTCAACAACAAGACTGCCTCGCGAGCTTGTTCTTGGACTCTCATCCAGTCTGATTTTGCGTTACGATGTTTGCTAGCATGCCTATAACGAGATGATGTTCCGCTTCAGATCAACGCCGGGAAGAGCAGCATCTAGCGGCTGGACAATGTAGGTTGCATTTGGCGGCAGCATCACCATTATGACGTTAAAAGAATCCCAATAAGATACAACCGATAGCCCTTGAGCAACCATCGCAGAACGTAGTAGCAAGCAAAGTGAAGCGGGCCGCATGGGGGACGGACGGTAGATTGCTCCGTAAGACATCTGAGAATATCTTAGCGAATATGATTTCAGCAACTTATGAATTGGTACACCGAATCTTCCACCAATCACTGCCAACTACATTGAAATAGAGCCACTGGATTGGATGTAAATGCATATAAGCTCATAAACTGGATGGCTCATGAATTGGAAAACCACGTTACAAAGACTTCGACCCCTCCGTAATTCCTGGAGGTCGGCATTACTTTTCCCGATTCACGGATGATACGCAGAAGGGACAAGCGAGTCTGTTCACATTGCAACGATTGGAAGTTTCCAAACGAAACCGACGGAAGTTGCGGTAGTAATGGATTGGTGAGCGTTCCTGCCCTCGCTGCCCTCTGGTTGAGCTACGATTCTCTACCGCAATCCTGGAATCAAGAAACTAATTCGTGCCTACAACAACGTCTCCACATTTACATCAATGGGATCCTCCCGATTCCGTCCTCTAAACGTCGACGAGAGTATAGCACGGGGTCGAAGTGATGTCTACAACTTTCGAGTGCAAGGGTATGTGTGCCACCGCGTGGGATCTCTACTATCTCCACGCAACTGACGATCAATGGATGCGCAAGTATACATCAATGATCTAGATATGCAAGCGCGTGTAGCAAGACGAATGGAAATGGCAGACGGTTTGGACAAGAATATACTCGAGCCGATCGACCAGGTCATGACAACGCACAACCCGTATAGTCAGCAGTTTATGAACGCACGCAGCCTGTTGATTGAAAGGGCTGGACCAGAATACCAAGCGGCAGTTGAGGAGTACGTCCGCCGTGACCGAGCAGGTGAGGCAAGACCTGAAGATAATCCGGAGATGCGATTACAGGAATTCTTCCCGGATGATGAAAATTTCAAACCGCACTTAGGGGCAGCCGAACACAGAGATATTATATTGTATCCTTGGCAAGGGGGGGTGGAACAGTTGAGGAGTACGTCCGCCGTGACCGAGCAGGTGAGGCAAGACCTGAAGATAATCTGGAGATGCGATTACAGGAATTCTTCCCGGATGATGAAAATTTCAAACCGCACTTACACGTAGACGAAACTCAAACCCTTGTACTCACAACACCCCATGTCTTCTGAAGTAGCGGATATCGTCATTTGATCTAGGGGCAGCCGAACACAGAGATATTATATTGTATCCTCGGCAAGGGGGGGTAGAACGAATCTTAGAGCCAAGGGCGAGCTACGACCCACTACAGTACCCTAGTTTGTTCCCATATGGTGAACCTGGATGGACGCTCGACCTTCCGTATGCTGGCACCTCTGACGACCCTAATATCGGGGCGATTTCGCTTCCGGAGTATGAAGCCTACCTTCTCCATGACCGCACAGATTCCGAGTCCCTAATCCTCCAAGCATGTCGCCTAACGCAACCGTATTGTGTGGACCAAAAGGCAAAGTGCGAGCAAAGCCGACTACGATACATAGAAAATAATCAGCTTCTATTCACGCTGGAAACTCTCCAGGGCCTTACCGACGCCTTGCGAATGAATCGATCGACGTACACAGGGTGGCGGTGAATGAAGACGTGGCACACCGATCATCAACAGGTTGCTCAAATTTTTCCCGCAAGAGAGGGGTGGCTGCAGCCGAACCTGAACCGAGTAATTTTGGTCGCAATGTTATTATACCTCCTACGTTTACTGGTGGTCCACGATTTATGTACGAACACTTCTCGGACGCAATGTCTATTGTTCGAGAGATGGTTACACCCAATTTGTTCATCATGATGACGTGTAACCCCAACTGGCTTGAAATCAATGAAATTCTCAGACGGGATGAGCAGGCTTCCGATCGACCAGATATCGTAGCGCGTGTTTTCGTGCAAAAATTGAAAACGCTTATCAAAGACCTCGACGAAGGCGTGCTGGTGGTTGAAGCCGCCAAGGTCCATGTGGTGGAGAACCAAAAACGTGGTCTCTCCCACGCTCACATTCTACTGATTATGCGCCCAGAAAACAAGCCTGTATCGGATGTCGACGGGTTGGTATCGACAGAGCTACCGGCCAAACAAAAGCATATGAAACGGTCATTTCGAATATGCTTCATGGCCCCGTGGACAGCGAAATCTCAATTGTCCCTGTTTGAAGAATGGGAAATGCTCGAAGAAGTTTTCCAAAGCGTTCTCAAATGAAACAGTGATGGCGGAGGATAAATACCCTGCGTATATGCGTCGTACGCGTCCCGACGGAACTCTTATCCATAAGGGAAATATGTGGGATAATGCCACGATAAACAAGTGGATCGTGCCTTACAGCCCATATCTTTCGCAGAAGTATAGCCGCCACATCAACGTGGAATGTGCTACGAATAAGGCCATCAAGTATATCTACAAGTACGTGTACAAGGGTTCCGACATGACAACGATCATCATTGAAGGAGAGGAGATCCAAGCAAACGAGATTCTTCAGTACATGGCCGGCCGCTAAATTTCACCCGGCATGCATGCGACTGTTTAATTTTCCTATTCGAGGTTCTTCCCATTCAGTTGTCAACCTCCCTATCCACTTGGAAGGATGCGTATGGTGACGTATCGAGATCAGGCAACGACTCCTCAACTTTAGAACCTGATCCGACGAGGAAACCGAACGAAGCTCACAGTGTTTTTCAATCTATGTGCACGAGATCCGGAACGGACGACTAATTTACTGTACAAGGATGTACCCAAGAAGTACCGATGGATGATCGCAGCAAATGATGGGTACCATACAATACGTATGTGGCTTCTTTGGGGCGGTTGGTACATGTTTCCCCCAGGATCCAGAGCGATTCTACCGCCGAATTTTGTTGTGTCATTGTCGATCACTCAATTTATTCGAAGGTATTCGTACGGTAAATGGTGTCGTTCACGAAACCTTTCATGATGTTTGACTGGCAGCTGGATACTTGGAGAATGACCGGGAATGGGAAGAATGCTTAGCGGAGACAGTTTCATTTAAAATGCCGTACGCATTACGGCAACTTTTCGGTATCATTGTGGTTTACTCGCTGCCCGACCATGCTTCTGCCCTTTGGGATCGTTTCAAGAACGAGACCGCCATAATAACATTGAACGAGACGAGGAAGTCAGATTGCAGATGGCTGAATGTAAATACCTAAAGTGGGTGGCCGAGTATTTGCTATCGAATAGAAAGACGTTGGAGATGTATGGGCTTGCTGGACTCAGCACATACCGAGACGATTTTGAGGACGTTGAACGCGAGGATACCGACCGAAAGATGTCGTTGCACACGAGATAGCGACATACGAGCCAGAAAAGACCTAGCGAGGACTATTGCGCTTACCGATCAAATGAACAAGAGCAAGAAAGAAGTGTTCGACCAATTCATCGAAGCTGTAGGCCACCCCTTTGATGGACATAAGCTGTTTTTCGTTGATGGACCAGGTGGAACAGGCAAGTCGTTCCTGCTGGAACAGTATCTCGCTCACGTTTGCTTCCACAAGAAAGTGGCTATTGCTGTGGCATCCAGCGGAATAGCTGCGACGTTGCTGACAGGAGGCCACACTGCGCATTCAACATTTCGAATCCCGTAGAAGTTATCAGAGCTTTCAACGTGCAGTCTTCCTTGGCAAAGCCAAGAAGCCGAGCTCATCCGCAATGCAAGTTTAATCAGCTGGGATGAAGCTCTGATGATGCATCGAGCCTCTTTCGAGGCTGTGAATAGGTGCTTCTGTGATATTATTAAATACGAACTGGAGCAATTTGGAGGCAAAGTGATGGTTTTCAGCGGGGACCACCGACAGATCCTGCCTGTGCTAAAGGATGCTACACGCGCAGAAACGTTGGAGGCTTTCTTCAAGTCGTCTCCACTATGGAATCATTTACAGAAAGTGCGTCCGACTGAGAATATGCGCGTACGGACAGCACCGGACCCAGCAAGTGCCGCTGAGTTGGCAGAATTTTCGGCATTTTTACTTCAAATTGGCGAGGGTCGCTACCCAGTCAATTCCGACATCAGCGAGAACGACATATGCCTTCCCCATGATATGTGCATCATACCTGAGGAACGCGGCCATTACCGATGGGATGAGGAGGAGCACAAAGAGAGCGAAGACATGGAAGCACCACCAAACTTTAATCTTCTTCCTGCTATAGAAGCGCCTCTTGAAGTAGACAATACTAATCCTGATGATGATTGCCGAGAGCGAAACGTCAACGCTCTAATTGGCGCACTCTATCCAGAAGTTGACGACAACAATATACAAGACGAGTACTTTGTTGATCGAGCCATTTTGGTGCCAACCAATGCAAGTGTGAGGCGTATTAACGAAATGGTTGCGGATTGTGGACCGTCTAACGGGAGAAACAAGGGTTTACCTGTCAGTCGCAGCCTCGAAGGGGTTGCCGACCCAAACGTGTTCGAAGAAGCGTTTCTGAAGTCTCTGAACTTCTCCGGAATTCCACTTCATAAAATTGCTTTGAAGGTTCGAACTCCAATCATCATGATTCGCAATTTTAACAGCGACGCCGGCCTGTGCTATGAAACACGGCTTCCTGTCGTTTCACTACGGGAGCGAAGTATTGAAGCTACTATTATGTCAGGGACTTTCAAGGAAAAGACGGTATGTATTTGGCACATCGGTTTTTATAGTGGCTTCGACGACATAGAATTCCCGTTCAAGCTTCGATGGAAGCAATTTCCAGTGGTTCCGGCGTTTGTGATGACGATCTACAAGGACCCGGGACAGCCTATCCATCACGTAGGAATCTATCTAAAATCCCCTGTGTTTGCACATGGACAATTGTATGTAGCATTGTCAAGGATGACCTCCAGAAAGGTGATCAAGATTGCTGTGGACCCAAGTTCCATCGACGAGAATCGGAATATACACACCAAGAACATCGTCTTCCGGGAGGTCTTCGAGCTTTAACTTTGGCTTAGGGTAACGAGCTCATAATTTCATTGTTTATATCTTGAAGCGTTTGATGTTCATCACAATTTGGTTAGACAGCTGGGACTAATCACGAACATAGCGTTCGCGTAGCGGACGCTCAGAGCGCTAGTTGATCTCTTTTTATAATAGATCCGATGCCTGTCACGCTAGGTGTTACTGTTTTATGTCATTGGCTAAAATACCGAAAATCACAGTATGTTTGGCTAAAACAATCTCACAAACGGCATCCTTAGAGTTACAGCATAGACGAAGACTAGAGCATAGTGTAAGAATAGATAACGAAAAGTTGGATAGAACAGAGGAGGATGGAACAGAGCATGTATAGCTTGGATAATTCCATTAAGCATGCAAAATAACAGTGTATTGTGCATGTACACAGTAGATGGAGTAGTTACGTATAAAATGCAAGCAAAAATAACGTAACGTGATATAAACATTACACTGTACTGTAAATATGTGTAGCGGTCGAGCAAAAACAACAACTGTAATATGAGTAAAGTATCCAATATCTACTGTAGAATTTACTGTTGGTAGTAAACGATGCTGTAGCACCGAGAGTGAATGGTAAAACGAATTATTTAGCGATAAAGCACGATACTAAAGGAGACATAATTAGGGTGTTACCGTATACCTTTTACGAAACTAGGCATTGCTGACATCCATATAGGTTTTGCAAACACCAGGACAATAAAAAACGCGGACCAAGTCCCTACCACTTTATACATGGAACAATAGAAAACTACAATAAACGCCTGATAGATTATTAATGTAACTATTCGTAGTAAACGCTGCTGTAGCGCGGAGAGGAAGAACAATACCAATTATTTAGCGACCTAATACGATACCAAAATGAGAGACATAAAATAGAGGAATACCGTATATCGTATACTACACTAAAGCGTACGCAGTTAGGGACATCACACGTTACCGGTACACTTATAGGTTAGAGAACACCAAGACAATACAAAACACGGATCAAGTCCTTCTACTACTTACATGGAGTAAGAGAAAACTGCAATAAGCGCCTGCTTGAATGTGAATTACAATTAAACAATATACAGTTAATCATTTTGATGATAATGGAGAAGCCACGATTTTGGGGGTGAAAACGAAACGAACGTAATGCTAAAAGCACAAAATAGTAGAAATGAGGAGCTAACACGATAATTAATGGAGTTCCCCAAAATGCTTACCATATCTGACTATAATACGATAGAGTTTCAATGATTTTGTTTCTCGAAATTCCGATCGTTTGAGCAATACTCGAATTTTCAGTTACCGTAGCTACAAGCCACCAAACACAAATTCACGCAGCGATCGCTAAATCCGCTGACAACACCATTACCTACAATTATTAGCTCATAGTAACATAGATAGTAAGAATAATCGATATGGAACGCAATGTACCTTCAGACACTGTAAACGAGCTAGGATGGTCAGTGTCGCTGGCTAACATCCACTGTGATAGAATATCGCAACACGAATATGAACTTGCTATTTATGCAGTGGTGGGGGGAAACGATAATGTCTCCTCAAAAAGGTACCTAATTACCTAAAAGTTGCATACATTGTCCAGAGTGGTGATGAGTCCGAATCTGATGAAACATTCTATACCGTAAACTACAGGTAACAAATTATCGCTGCAAAAAATAAAAAGGGTGTTTTTTTCTGTTACCTAAATATCGTCCTCGAAATAGGTCTAGAATTTAATTCGTCAGTCTTCGAGTCTTATTCGATACCTAATTCCAGTGCGCAGTTTGTTCACATTTAAAAAAACTCCCCTTCAGACCAAAGCAACATAACTCCACTCCGACACTTTCCGCCCTCGTGCAATATGGAATTCCAAAGTTCGCGTTACTACTACATGAACCAGAGCAACGACACTAAGTACTAAGTGTGCAACCAGAACCGCGTGTGCGATTGTAAAGCTCGATTAACCGGTCGCCCCAGTGCTCAAGACGAAGAGCGCTGTGAAATCATCCCTACTGGCGAACACTCATGCCAATCTGATCGTGTGCCTGCCCTGATAAACGACGTCCGAGCTGAAATGCGGAGCATGATCGAAGTTCACGCATTCGAGGGGTTGCGGGTTTCTCCGTCCATAATTTGGTCCAATGCTAGAGACACCATGGTACGCAAGTATGGAGAGTTGGTCGGTATTCGCTTCTTCAACAAGAGCGAGGCGGTCAACTTTGTAAAACAATTGCGTAGAGCTGCGACTGGATGTGTGGTTTTCCAAGCACTCGAAAAGGAACGTGTTCGGACCGTCTCACCTGAAGATAGTCGCAACATTCTCCAGTTTAACATGACGTACACGTATCCACACGAGCTTTGTCGTATGGTTAGTTTGGCACATCCAAACGTCGTTCGACTAACGAGCTATGAACGTGTTTCTCTGTTCGTTGATGCAACTTTCAAGATTACGCCACCGCTTTTCACACAGGCGTAGATCGCCATGCACTACGATCGTGCCCGCGATACTTACGTTCCGTTTTTCTATGTGCTGATTGACTCAGAATATCACTGGCCCTATTATCACGTGTTCCAGTGAATTCAAGTGCAGTGCGACCAACGCTGCAGGTCATCCGTTATTGTTTGTAATTTCGAAAGAGCTCTCCAGCAAGCCGTGCGAGACCGCTTCCCCACGGCCTTCATCGTAGGGTGTATCATTCACTGGAAACAGCGCTACGTAAAAATGCTGGCGCTCGGAATTCCAAGGGATCAAATCCGACTGGTGATGGAAACTTCAAGCATCGGCACACTCACTGTAATCCTGGAGGACAAGATACTTTTCAAAGGTATCCCTTACGTAATTCATCACCTGTACGGACAGATGGACAGGACTGGAAACAAGAGCATCGGCACACTCACTGTAATCCTGGAGGACAAGATACTTTTCAAAGTATCCCTTACGTAATTCATCACCTGTACGGATAGATGGACAGGACTGGAAACAAGCCCAAGTGGGACAAGTTTCGGAAATATCTCAAAGACACCTTGACCGTTCTATACAAGCCAAGTTGCTGAATATATCCCCCATGGCCGATGCCCAAGTTGCACTCGTCAATAGGACGAACAACCAACTTGAGGCATACAACAGAGCGTTTGCTGAACGCCTCGGATCTCGTCACCCCCGCTTTTATCGTTCGTCAGCGACATCAAGGCGGAAAGTGAGCGGTGTCTTCGGTCATTTCATGATATTCATTTGGGGCGCGTGGATGAGGCGCGTGCGGCCCCAAACGCGGAGTCTCCCTTGGTCCCCAATCTGGACGATGTGACTGGCAGCATGTTGGTATGAGTCCAATAAGGCTGGGTAGGTAAAGACCATGTCGAAATTATATATTGTACAGCACACGTTCAACATCAAAGTCATAGCTACCTACAGCTGGAAACCGTAATATCACGTTGACGACACTCTCCAAACAACTACTCAACTTTCACCCCTATATGCACTGAAGGTGCCTCCCATTTTGCAAGGTTAACTACGTGCCCACTCAACGAAGCGGAGGTAACATCAGTCTGGATAATTGAAGAATGTGTATTATATAAGTGTGTACTTGGCACAGATACCGATACCAGTAGTGCTAAACAATCGTAATGAACTTTTTTACCTGACTTCCTAAGGTAAATAGTCCGAATAATTGCCTATTTCACGGTCGTAAAACTTAGCGTTTGAAATTTACCAACACTCATAATTTTCCTTAGGCAACTTTTAGGTACCATTAGGTACCGTTTTGAGGCAATGATATACGATACCGCAGTGGATTACTTGGCGGTCACCATCTGCATGTAGGCGAATCATACGTATAATGTCCTGCTGAGTACCCTATCAAGTTGTGATAGTCTACTGTTTGATAGAGCCCAATACATGTATTTGACTTGATTTGCGGTTTAGACGGATCTCAGGTCCGCGCTGTGCAGCAGTTCCACCTACCATTACATGTAAAATGAAACTCAGCTCAGTTAAACATGCGGATGCTCGGGAAGGACAGTATGTCAGAGATCAGCTACAAGGCAAGTGACACGACGGGAGCACACCAATAGTACTGTAGAGTTGCGTTGAGTGAGCAAACATGGCAACATTTGCAATAACTAATAGAGGTCAACGCCTTGCAGTTGACCCAAGCCTCGATAACGTCTACTTGGTCGTGATTATCTAAATACTTGCGTGAATAGTAATTCACAAAGTTTTAAACTTGCGTGAGGCTGGGGAGCTGCTCCAGCGGGGTGTCGAACTTCCTAGAAAGCGCGTGCCGTATACGCAACGGCCGGAGATGGTTTGCAGCCATCTCCCCGCAGAACTCCTTGTGTTCTGGGGTTAAGCGCTTGGCTATGGGGGAGCTGACAGCACTCCTGTGCTCACCAAAGTCGTATACTGACTGGAGACCGGTCTCCACGCACGTGACCATCTCTTCCCGTCACGGGCACGCATCGTCGGTCTCCCCCACACACAGAGCCGAGCTGCACTGAAGCAGTCGGTAGCGCATCTTGTGGGGGGCGTCCGGGCAGAGGGATCAAGCCATAGTCTGGCTGTGGCTCACCTCGTAGCTCATGAGCTCCTGCAGAACTTGCTCGGCGCCCCCGCCGGGTCGCCCTCCACTGCCTTCTCCCGCCACTCGATGCGCCTAGGCATAATTTTCTCGAGTGCTGGTGGTCGCCAACATCGTACGTCTAGCAGCAGTGCATTCGATTTTGTCGACGCGACCCTACCGGGACTGCTGGTTGGCTGGAACAACCCACATCCTCCCTAGCAACAGAAAAAAGTAAATTACACAGACTGCACGACGAACTGTAGATCTAACCCACTATGCTGTGTGGACACACGTTTGTTGTGCTGACACACGTTTGTTGTGACGAAACCGCACTGTATTGTGGAGTTCACGCATTCTCAGTAATAAACGAGTTCCCAAGTTCAGTCCAAAATCTGTCGAGCCAATCGTGTAGCTCTGTTTCAAAGCACTTGTGTAAAGTATGCAAAAATTATCGGGTCCAAATGAAAAAATAACCTTGAGGTTTTTTAGATTGGGCGATCTGAGCGTGTGCCATTCCCCCTTTTGAGTAGAGCTGGCATCAAGCGCACGTGTATGCTGCTGACACTGTGACCAGGCTTTCAACGTCGCACCCAAGGGCCCCACTGCTTTCGCGCTGAATGAATACCTGACGCAGCTTCTCAAACCCGGCAGGGCGGGTGTGATGCTGCCGTTTTGTGGCGTGAAGGTACGTTTTGTGGCTGCTTATGACCCTTATGTGTGACAAGCACTGTACCTGCGTGCTCGGCATGCTATACAATGAACTACTACTGGTATGGCCGATTGGGAAGGCGCCCATGCAATTGCTGGGAGTATGCTGGTTCAATTCCAGCTGCCAGTTTTGTGTGTGCATTATACGTGGCTTCCACCACAAACATACTAACTCGCTATTGGAGGTCTTTTGCTTGCCACTGGTGACTGAAAGGTGTGTAATGATCAACGATGGAGCTGTTGGACCTGCGAAGGATGTAAGCAGAGCAAAGGACGTCAAACGATGACCGTTGTTCGGCCCGTAGCTTCCTCCAGCGCTTTCGCAAAGAGCCTGCAGTCTTGCTCCTTCCCTTGTGGTCTAAATGTCCAAGTGCATCATTGGTCATTTTATCGAGTCCTTCGGCTAGTGTCCAGATCGACTGTTTCCAGAGGCGATACGAAAGGCCATCGTGGTCCACACGTTGTACAGGTATCGTTATATCCTTGCCAGCAGCGATAATCATGATGTTAACACACGCTTTGAGATCAGCTTGAGCAAATTGTTCTTGTATTCGTGTTGCTGTGTGCCACGTTTGCAAGGTGTACCAGTTGTAGAAGCATCCAGCAAGCGAGTGGCCCTCGGCGATGACGCTTGTACGCATAGGAACTTCCCACGGACCGCCTTGAGCCCCAGGTAGACCTTCCACGCGCAGTGCTTCTCTCTGTTCCTGCATGGTGACAAGCTTCATGAGGGTGCGTTGTATTGTTGCAATTGAGGATAGCATCTGCGTGAAAGCAGAGGCTAGCAAAGCCGTATCGCCGCCGCAGTTGCCCAGCTGAGCGAAGTTCTGCATCTCCCAAGCGTTGTGTAGCTGCCTACCCAAGCACTGCATTTGCTGAGCGTCACCCGGCAGCATTTGTGGCGTCAAGGGCGACGTGCAGCCTGTAAATATAGTGCAGTGTGTATCCAGTGGCAGCTTGTTTCTTTTTCACAACAGCGAAGCCAACTTCCAGATGTATTAGCAGAGATGCCATCACATCATCAAGGACGTCGTCGTGAACATTAAGGCTGGGGTCGGTGAAGCCGCAGACGTTCCTGAAAAGCTGGCTTCAAAATAAGAGGAGCTGCGCGTAGTCCTGGGGTGGTAGCACTTCCTTCAGCATCCGGATGGATGGAGTAACACATGGCAAGTGAGGGTAGCTGTATCCAGCCAAAACTTTGCCGACGCTCTGGTCTTAGCGAGTTGTAGTGGCCACATAGGCAAATGCCTTCGGCAACGAGTCCACTAGCCAAGCTCCACGCGTAGAAATCCATTGAATGACTAGTTTTGGACACGCATTAGCATACGCAGCAGCCCCGCGCCGCAACGAGTGACTTGGCAATCCTGCAGTCATATCCGGAGGCAGGGGAGCACTGCTCTTGGCAGCCCGACCGGTTACTTCTGTAATTACATCATTGATGTACTTGGATACATTTGGGCGTCCACGAACTCTCTTCGGTGCTGGAATATCTTCCTTCTTGTCGTCTAAATTCACCCAGTACATGATAGCCTCATCCTGGCTGTAGGCCGTCTCCCCTGGCAGATCTGACTAGCGTGTGGTACCAACGGGAAAATGTAGCAAGATGGCTCGGAAGTACCCGCAAACAGCATACCGAGAGCGTGAAACATACACTGTTCCCAATGTTCAGCTGCCTTGTAGATTGAAATTCCTTGCACAACAGACGTCTTGATCCTTGCTACATGCAACAATAGCTCGCCTGATGCTGTGCCCGAAAGCTGGTTCTTTCGAGCGAAGCAGGTATCTATAGCACGGCCAAATGTATGCCACATAAGCGTTAGAACGGCAGAGTCATGCAAACTTTAAAAACCTGTGCCGACCCCCATAATTGCAGTATACTGTACTAAAGTGCGCAGGTCGTTGAGCGTGCAGCCTGGCGCCTCACCAGTCTGCACACCAGCGAGTAGATTGCGTTCATCGATAGCCGCAGCCATCTTCTCACGTATTTTGGCAATCATTTTGCTGTCTGATAGGTGAGTTGGATATCGTTCATGCAATAGGCTTACAACCTGAGACATATAGACAACCGCAGTAGCCTTAGCAAGTGGACCACCCCGCACATTCTTTCTAGTTTGCAAAAATATAGAGACAGCTGTAAGCAAGGAGTAAAAGTTCTGGCTAGGAAGGGCACCGGGCTTCGAAAGAGACTGCGCAATGCATTCAAAAGAACTCTCGGACATCTTTCCTAGCGACAAGAAGTCCCCGAAGCACTTCAGCGCAGCAGACTCCTGGCCGGCAGTCCCTTGAGGGACATCAAGTCCCCTTGCTGCTCGTTGCATGTTGTGGAATGGCTAGGAAGAAATCTCAACCAGTCATAGCCACTTGGGAAACAATTGTGATTATTCGATAACAAAATTACACTGATAATTTGTATTGAGGGTTATTGAATAATTTGAAATTGATCCAAACATATATGGGAAAAGTTTGGGAATTTGTAAAAGTGACTGTGATTGGCTAATAATGGTGATTACATGTTTTTAATTGGTCGATCGACTTTCAGTTGGAAACAGGATACTAGAAGTTAGAAAAATATTCGCTTATCCTACAAGAATAGGGGTTGTCAATGTCCGCAGCAACAGCTCACTTTTTTGTTTTTTCAGCTACAGGTTCAACTCCCACAAATGATGCTCCATCATTTAATATGGCGTGATACATGATAGAAAAACGCACTTTCGAGATCTCCCGTTTTGTTTATTAAGATTTTAGTGTAGCTGTTAATATTATCTGTCATAGATGATAGTTTATACAAATTGGCACGTTCGATAATATTTTTAAACTGGCTTCAATCCGAGGTAATGAGCTGTTGCTTCTTCTGGACAAGCTTGTTCTTGTTGTACTCGAACAAGCTCTTGGCCAAAAAGCTCCTAGTCATGCTTAGCGCCTCAGATGAACCATCTTCTTCCATCAACTTGCGAAGAACAACGTCCACAAACGTCCACAGCGTTAGCATACTCACCATCGCTCGGAACATTTTGTTCTTCTTCTTCTTCTTCACCTCCTTCCTCAATATTTTCTTCATCTTCAATGCCAACCACAATGTCTACAACGTCAGAATCGGTGTAGGCGAAATGCACCTCATTTTCTCCAGGTGGATTTATTATCTCATCAACAGAGGAACAGCTAGAGAGCTGTAGCACCTGGATGGCCTGGACAATGTCGGCCACCGACTCCTCCATTGAGCGCCGAACACTGAGCGGATACACTCTTTTAGATGTAGAAAAATCGCATGAAAAACCACATTTTCTCCAGCAATTCACAACAGTTTCAATAGACACCTCATTCCACGCCAACTTGACCCATCTCATCGCCGTTAAAATGTCTACTTTAAACCAATCTTTTTCGTGTGTGTCAGCGGCTGCAACCGCATGCATGAGTTGCAGACGGCGATTGTGAGCTTTAAA
>NBNE01000647.1:0-18992 GCA_002215365.1 Phytophthora megakarya | reverse complement strand
TGACGCTTTTGGAGTATGGAATTTCATACATAGCACGATTTTGCTTGTTGTCGTAGTAGGAGAAATATTTCGCCTTCCTCCGTCTAGACATTAAACACTGAAAGCCAACATGGGACGGATAGTACATTGGCATTTCAATACTTTGTGTTAATGTTTAGCAAAAGGTATTGGCTGATACTGGGTAGTGCCGATTTTCAGTTTATCAGCGATCTAGATGCGTCTTTCGAGCCGGCAACGGGTAATGTACGTCGAGCCATCTGACGTAATCCTCGTAAACCTTGACGAAGTTGGCATTTTTCTCGCGGCCCAAGTCTTTGAAGTGGTAGTAAACAGGGTCCGAGTCGAAGCCGCGCGTCTTCGTCTTCCACTTTTTGTACAGCTTCTCGGCATATGCGGTATCCACTGCGGCTCTGTCGAGTCTTTGTTGGAGAAACAGGAATTCCTTGGGTGCCAGCTTTATGTCGGTGTCGAGTGGGTGGTGGATTGTCAGCCAGGCAAGGTAGTCCTTGTGAATGCGATCCATCTTCTTCATCCCAAGGTTCATGTACTGGAGCTTGTACCGTAAAACGTCGTCCGAGTCGAGTCCGTAGCGTTTCCATCGTTCAAACAACTTGTTCGCATATGCGGGGTCCTTTAAGGCTAAGTCGACCTTTGCTCTGCTGAACAACTTCTCCTGTGTTTTACCACTTTCGGGATAAAGCCACTTAATGTAATCAGCGTAGAGTTGCTCGACCGTCTTCTCTTTCTTGAAATTGGGCATGTTTTTCAGCTTGTTCAAAATATCCTTCTCTTTTTCTCCGTGACGGGTCCACCTACGGAAGAGCGTTTTCGCGTACACAGCATTCCCCAACGCCTCTTCGATCTTAGCCGGGTTGAACATGTTCGCACCGGACAATCTCTCTTCGTCGTCGTCGATCGCATCTCGTAGGAATCTCTTCCTGTATCTGAACTTGAGACTGATCTCAGGCAGACCGGTATCAATGGATGCCACGCTGGTGACCTTCGTGACCTCTTTTTCCGCTGTCGTAGATAGGGAGTTGCCGGTTCCGATAACCATAGGTATAGATGCTGCCAAGATGATGAACGACAGGCGCATCGTTACTTCAGAAGTATGTAATCTTCTTGGAGACTGGAGGGGAAATTGAAGACTGAGTTGTGGCTGACAGGAATCACAATCCATGAGCTGCAGAGCACTACATGTATCCCGAGCAATTGCATCTGCTTCTAAAGCATATAGTACTCTACTATGTCCGAAGGGTCTGTACTTCATGTACTTGTAGAGTAATATGTGTTCTTCAGACCGCCGTGGAAAGATGTTGTGTGCTAGCCAGAATATTTATTTGGCTTACTGTATTGAGATCCCATCTCGAAACTTTCTTGAAATTCACGGAACTGGATCAATTATGTTTATTTACTGGAAATCAACTGATTAAAATACCGTAATCTTTATGTGCAAACGATCTCCACCTACGGACAACACAAAATTAACCAATCCAAGAATTCTGGGATTTGATTGGATAAAAATACCCCTGTTTGACTGTCCACACGCACATAAATATTATAGTACTTTTCAAAAACAAAGCCGTATCTTTCGACGGCTGAGATAAGAAAAATACAGCTCAGCTTTAACGATGTGACTCTAAGGCCCTGGTTTCTCCGTCTGGGTCACGTGTCTGGGGATTTACGACTAGGTAATTCCGTGACGCCATCCCCAAGTAACTGGGTGTTTTATTTTATTTTTGTTTTTATACTCTTTCAAAAGCGTTTCATTCAATATTTCAGTTTTACGAAAGACTGGCTAATGACGAATTGGAATTCAGCTTTGAACAATGCAAGCGCCGGCGTCACGCTTCATGGATCTGCTTTTGTAGCTGTACACTGACGGCGCGGATATCGCAGTCCCGCATGCAATTCGTGCGTTCTCCGTCGCCCAGCAGCTATCTGATGTCCCTGAGCATGACGTACATGTATTAGTAGCAGTTGTTGCAGCATAGATAGTTTGAAGGACAGCAAATAAAGTGAAGTGTTCATCTTCGTCAAGGGCGGTCATTACGACCACACGTTCACTGGCGTGTTTGCAACTTCTAAACTAAATACTTGTCAACGTATTAAATCCTCGAATAATTCCCACCTCCTCAGGGGGTGGGAATTTTGAGCTCGTCAGGGAATTTACGATTGTCCAATCAGATTGCTTTCCTTAATTCCCAGACGCGTGACCCGGACGGAGAAACCAGGGCTAAACCTGTGGAAATCTCCACCCAGATGGTCTAGCCGTGGTTCAGATACTCTGGTTGCGAAGCAGGCGCAGAATCAGAACCACGACAGAACTATGTATCGTAAAACCGCTTTTGCCGTCCACTACGTGTAACCAATACGAAAATCTAATTTGTTATTCCCTCATGAACAAACTAATTGAGCAGAAATCTATATGACTACAAACAATAGCGTCAATCATTGGAAATTTACTGTCGTCGATATACCACGAATACGAGAAGCCAACGTACCCTTCACTACCGGTAATATGCCAAATATGCTGGTACATATTGGAGGACCGTATTAAAGCCCCGCGACGAAATAATTGTGCTTTTTCCAGGTCCGCTTGAACCAACAAGATCGAAAGTCTGTCCACTTTTAATTATTGTCGATTAAGTAAAGTTTCTCTCGACGTTACTTTTGGCTCGCCTATCCTTGTTCGTGGTTATCCCATCAGAGTGAGGCAATGACGAATTTTAGCCAATTAAATCTATTATGAAGTGTCCCCCAACACTTTCCCAATTATGTTTGGAATCTCAGATTTTTACAGAATAATTTTCTTTACAAAACCCAAGTCCAAACGTTCACTTATTTAGTAATAATAGCAGTTTCCCAACGCAATACTTTGCGTACGATCGATGGTGATGGTGCCTTCGCAGTTGGAACGATGTAGAGAGTGACCAGGGGCTAGACGTTCCGCAAAGAACGGCAAGGCAGGAAGTGGCGGCCATGGAATGCTTCATTGAGTTATTAACTCGTGGCAACATGAATGAAGACTATGTTGCTAGCATTGCTAGACTCCAGAAGCACTACCTAGTCAGAACTTTTACTCATTGCTAACTGCCTTTTCAATTTTCCTGCAAAAAAACAATCGCCCGTGGGGACCCTCTTGCTATAGCTACTGCTGTAGGATATATGTCGCAAATAGTTTACCTGCTGCGAGAGCGGTATCCTTCGTATTTGTCAGACAGCAAGAGAATGGCAAAAATTCGTGACAAAATGGTGCTGCTATCGACAAACGGAATATGCTAGCAGGTGGTGAGACAGGGGCCCCCTGGCTGCACCATCAATGACTTGTGCGTCTTGTTGCAGGAGATCGCTATCAAGGGGGCGGCTGTGGACATAAACACTTACATGATGCTGCTGTATTAACGTTCACGTGGCACAATTTTTATCGTGCGATAGATATCTTTTTTGCACGGAAGAACCAACTGTCAATATCTACTTCGGGGGAGCTTTTTCTTCACGTGACTTGCATCAAGACATATGTAGTACAATGTCTCTCAATCTACAAGGCCGCGGTGCATTGGAAGCAGTGTATGCTGCATGGTTTAGGAACGCTGTTTGTCGGTGCCTCCGAACCTTCCGGTTACGTATTTCCGCTCGTGCCTCACTCTGCAGCATCCGACTTACCAGAGGAGTAACGAAGAAACAATTATCTACTGGGATAGTCTGGAAGACAAATAAGACACGTCAGAGGTGCCTCCTGTAGAGCGCGAAAGAGGGCGACCAAATGTAGCCAAGTACATTAACGACATTATTATCGTGGTGACCGAGCGACAGACGAAGGTCTCAGTCCCACTGCCACCCGAGCTGACCGCTGGCCTTGTAGGTCACTCACTTCGTCGCGGTTCGGCCGCCTGTGTGAATGTGTCGCCACAACTTTCCATCCAGTGGATCTCCACACGCGGTTCTTGCCCGGCTTGATTCACTCACCGAAGAATTTGCCTACGTCGGAATCACCACACACGAAGACCAATGTGTTGCCAAGATTCTCGCCGGATACAAGGAATCGCACCAACCGTGTATCACACCGTCAATCAGTACGCTCGAAGAGCTGGTTCCCATGCTCAGGTATGCGCAGCTGCTGACGCTGCGCGGTTGCCTCTTCAAAAATGTGTGTGGCGTTACCGACACGAGCCTTTAACGTGGACAGCATGGTCCTCGAAGCGGTGCTGGCAGCTCTGTTTATCCACCTTGAAGAAGTCTCGGCCGCGGTCACGCACGAGCAAGCGACTTCAGACTTCACGTCGCACTACTTGTACCGGTTCCACGAGGCCATGGACAACACAGACGCTGCGCTTGGATTGAGACTGTCGCTGGAGAACTGCGTTGGTTGGGGCCGCCAGCTGCGGTCTGCATGGGAGACTGCGAACTACGTTCAGCTCGGTGAACGCTGCGGCGGGGATACCTCGGTGCTTGCTGCAACGGTCACACAGCTGATTTTCTCGATCGCAACAATGCAGCGCGCACTACACAACGCGTCGTAATGCAGGAAGAACAGCCAAGAAGCCCTTCGACAGCGTCACCATGTAGCTGTGCAACGCCCAGTACTAGCGCTGGGTTCCAAGTGCTGTCGTTGTGGAGATGCATTCGCTTGCTGGGTGCGGATACAACTGGTACACGCTCAAGCAGTGGAACACCGCATCACAAAAGAAGCAACAGTTCGGTCGCGCCGATCTGAAGGCTTGTGTCAACATCATGATGGTTGCAGGAAGCTGAGATGTGGATGTACCCGTTTCACTGCTGGAACCGGATGGTATAGCTAATCGTTTGTGGAATCAGACGCTCTGGACAATTGCAGAAGACTTGTACAAGAAGGTGAACGCTGAGCTCAACCACATCGACGGGAAAACCGTTCCAAAACCGCGGGGTCCCTGAAAAAGCGCTGGGAAAGTTGAGCCTTGCACACCCGCCCCGCGTACGACGCACTCTGCTCGGCCCTCATCATTCCAAAGCAAACGGGTAATTACCGACCGGTACACGCCCTACAGCCATTAGTGGAAGCAAAAAGACTTGGAGATGTAAGTTCGGTCGACTTGTATTTTACTCATCATCCATCCCTATTCATATTCATACAAAACGATGGTTGACTGGCGTAAACGATAATGCATGAGCCTCGACCAAACTCCGTCATAGCCAGAGTACAATCACAGTGAAAATAGTTAGCAATCACAGTCACGTAGCACATACAGAGCACACACAAGTACCCGACCAAGTATCGCAGAAGCTTGGTGTGCTGTAAGATCACTGTCAGAACGCAAAACTCGGCGGCATTATCCCCGCCCTGGGTTTCGACCTGCTTTTGAGGTATCGTCGCGGAGCGTATCTATGCGTCTTGGTGTCAGCGTCTTAGCGTACGGATGGCACCGGGATGTACCGTAACGCGCAGGAGCAGCGATCTGGTCGTGTCCGAGGTTAGGTCTGGAAAGTGAGAAGCCGAGGGAGACCGTTCAAAATAACCTCAAGGTTTTTAAAGACTTTGGAACCGATAAGCGTGAGAACACTCTGTTCACGTGATGTGGAACATGCCTGTGTGATTGGCTCGTTTAGTTGGGACCCTCTTTGGGAACTCGTCGATTACTGTACTACAATTATTTAAAACGAGAACGTCTGGTCGGCTTGGATAAGCAAAATCAATGTTGCACAAGTCGATACGTCCGTCACATGAGTGTGGGATAATAGCCCGGCCAGCAGAGGTGTCAATTTTAACGTGATGTCGAGAAGTTGATAATGCACCACCGCAGTTCCCTTTCTTTATAGTACAGCAGTCAGATTTGGAGAGTTTTGACCAATTGATCGGATTCCCATAGGAATAGTCATAACAGTTTATGATACCCAGGAGGAGAATACTTCACCTCGCAATACCTTGGAACGTTTTGGAAGCTGGTAATGTCCTTCTGATAAGGTACAAGCGACCGGACCAGATCTGCGCTGGTCAGCTACTTCAAGACGCGGATGTAATATTTCTGTAGCACGCTTTTGGTAAAAAAACTCGGCTAAGCCCTCTAATATATTTACTTTCATTTTTACTCCAACTACTCATTCTAACGAATTACTGTGAGTCCAATTTCTGAGTCCACTGAGGATTAGATGAACAAAATACCCCCGTCACTACTCACGAAAGGGACAACGAGCTACAAGAAGAAAAAGTGGCGCCAGATGTGGGGTTGGCGGTGCGGCACGTCGTCAATGTAACGGACAAGGCTTAGAGCTTAGAACAGTCGCTGGTCGCAGCCCGTAACTATAGAGGGCCCTGGGCTCGAGCAGGGTCCAAGCCTTGGGATGCAACGGGTGCGACTGCACAAACTGAGAGCGGTCAATTTCGGAAGCACTGGTATCCAGACGCCAACCGCGTACGCGAGTCCCAAAGCCATGGATGTTCCAGAAGTACCGTATCCTGCTCAGGGGCAAGTTGCAGGAGCTTGGCACTACCAAACCTATCGACCTGAGCCGGTACAACTGGAAGAGAAGGTACCAACAGATCAGCAAAAGACGGAAAGATTTACATGAAGAATTTCGACGCACCGAGGTGTACAAGAGTTGGGGGAGTGGATTGGAACAGTGGGTGCTGCGTTTCATCAAGCAGATCGAGATAACTAAGCAGGCGTGCGGATTCTGCTGACCGGAGATGTTCATATTGAACCAGTCTCGGCAGCATTTGCGTGGAGATCGAACGCTTCTATCGGCATCATGGCATGAGGTGGTGGCCAACACATCCGACGCTGTGGTCCGTGATGGAGCAGATGCATATGTCGTTTCACACGATCATCTTTACGCAACAGGGCAACAAGTTGTTCGGCGCCAAAAAGACGCAGTGATGTCCTTTAACGATCTTTTCTTGTAGTTGGACGCTCGGACAGTCGCGACCACCTCATCGCCGACATTGGTACTCGAAAATGTCGTTAAATACTCGGATCCCGATTTGCATTTTATTTTAATTTTTATTTTTCGCGGTTTCACCGGCAGCACTCGGGGCAAGCTCTGTATCAGCCCCCCCATACCGGGAACTTACGTGCCTAGTGGCTCCGGCTGTCCGCACTCTGCTATCTGACTACATCTATCATATGCAGGTGTCGTTGCATGGTGCGGATTATCTTGGCTTGATATGCATCCATGAACTGACGCAATCACGTTCTCGGTCTCCTCAGCATCGCCTTTCTTTTTTCCTTCTTCTTGCTGTCGCCGTTCTCGTTCACAAGTGCAAGCTTGCTCTCGACGGTGGTGTTTTCTTCATGCTCTACGATGAGGATGTCCATCCTTAGTGCTATTGCGGTGTGGCTACGCCTTCCTTGTTGGATAGTGGCATCCACATCGGAGAGCAACGTATCATCCCAAGATGTTGTGATTG
The DNA here is from genome assembly GCA_002215365.1 of Phytophthora megakarya. NCBI lineage: Eukaryota > Oomycota > Peronosporomycetes > Peronosporales > Peronosporaceae > Phytophthora > Phytophthora megakarya. The sequence continues at coordinate 11,608 of NBNE01000647.1, read as the reverse complement.
CTTCCGCATTCCTCATACATGTGGGGTTCCCGTGGGCCCGGTTCCATGCCCACACTGCACTCAGAACAGCGCACTGCAATTTTATAGCATCTTTGCGTGTGTACATGAGCGCGTTAGCCAATCGTGCGGTCGCACTTGTTGCTGATGGCCAAAACCGCCATCCAAACGGGCTCCTATAAATCTCATGGAACATACACTTCGGCCACCTTATCTGAAATGCCAATGATCTATCATCCCCTGTCGTCGCTGTTGCACGGATCCAGTTCATAACCAACTGTCTGGGGCCGAATCAGCGGGTTATATCCTGGATCTGGTCACTCAGCACCCATGCAGGTGAGTTCCCATGCTGCAATCTGGACGCTCATTCTATTTCATATCTACGAATCTCGCCATGGGTAGCCTCCGGACCACACACTCCTATCAATATTGCACGGGGGTTCTTCGATGTCATATCCTTGCGTGGACTTTGACACGTTTGGCGCACCGATCGCTCGGTGCGCCTTTTCATAGCCTTCGCATGAAAACACACCACCCAGGTAATTTCACATGCATGTGAACCGCGGAATCCTGATGTGCCCTTATAACAAGCTATCCAGAGACGCTTTCCTGTGCTTTCGAGCGATTCTGCCCACCTCCGTTTTGATTTCGGAATAATATCATCCACTCACCACAGAGCACGTTCGCGTGCCGGATCTCGGTAGCGTAAAGCGTCCGCTGGTCTAGGGTATCCTTCATGCAGTGTACCTGCACCCCACAGGTCAGATATCTGTGACGGGTGGAACTGGGAAAAGGCAGTTGTCGGGGAACAACCCAGTAGAATCCTCTGCATATTGAATGGAAGTAGCTGACCCGTTAATCGTTGCTGGCACCGTTGTGCTTTACGATGAAACAGATGACTCACATACTGCACATACGGCCTGCTTATGACTAACCATAGGATGTTGACGGCATGGAGCCGTGCATCTTCAGCTAATTTAACCAGTGGTCGCCATTGGCACCGCTCAACGAGATATTAGCTCACCATGATCGTGTTGGGCGGCCACTCAGCATTGCCAGTTCGTAACTCCATCCAGCTGTATAACTTTCTTGTTCCAGATCCAGAGTCGGACGCACACGTCCTCGAGTGCTAAGTTGAGTTCCGCATAGAAGTCAGTAACGCTATGACCTGGGGACCTGCCAGCTCCATAACGGTGAATTAGGGTGTCCTCACGATGATCGGTGCACATGATGACCACTCAGGGCACAGCCGATGCTTTTGTGCGTTGGTATGCAGGACATTTCCAATTGCCCTCCAGTAAAATCGCCTCTGATAATCATCCCAGTCCAACATCTCCGTCATCATTAACTCCGTCATACAGACTGTACAGTAACTCTTTCATCCTTCCCGTTGGCTAATTAGCCTGTTTTCTTTCCTTTGCATTGCTGCATGTCGAGCGAGGTACCGCTGATTATTCCCAATACAGGTTGGCTACTGGCATCCAGTAACTGAGCAGTATCTCATTAGATAAGGTGGCTGTAGGTTCCTGTTAGCGGTATGGTATGTGCATCCGCGCGTCCTGTTCCACTTCAGCGAGCGCACTCCGTAATCGATCAGTACTCTGTCGTCCGTCTCAACGTCCTCTGATATGAACGTACCCACACGGCCATTACACTCCCCAACAGGGGCATTAGCGATATCATCGACCGTATCTCATTCCGATGACGATTACAGTACTTAATCTGAGATGGGTGCTTTCCTGTTACTATGTCTCGGGCCGTCTAGACAATATTAATTGTGGTTTTGTTGTCACAGATCCAGTAGCCTGTATCACCACTAAGCCCCAAACCCGTGATCATGGCATGGCATTCACATCGAGCCGATGTAAAGTCCGCCCAACTAGCCAGGAGCCACCCCTAAGCCCCCATGTCCAGGTGACCTCAGGTGTACCGCCAGCTATCACATTCCCATCACCTGCGGCGAAGTCTCCGCGGGAAACATCCAAAGTTTCACCTACCGTCCATGTGGGACGCACGTCTGATAGTTGGGGTTGAGCATATCACCTGCGGTGATGATGATGCCAGTTCCCACATACTCCGTATCGCTCCGATCCGCGAAACCTCTTGCATTCGGCGCAAGAACGATCGACAGCAAGAACAGTGCCCGCTCGAAGCACGTCTTGATACCTGTGATTATTCCATTCAAAAGTGATTAGGATAATACATCGGTCCATAGCCCCGCTGGTACCTCGTGCGGCGGTATCATTCCAGATGATTACTTGTTGCAGCCTCATACCACCACGTTTCCCGCTCGGGAGTCGGGTTACCTGTATTGCAACGCAGAGCTCAGTGTATTCCGTGTCTCGTCCTTCATGTCGAACAGATCATACGTCAGTGCCTGAGTACTGTTCGTTCCACCATTGCACGTCAAGTTAAAGTCCAAATCCAAGCTCAGTTTCAGTTGTACTGTCTCGAATGCGTTGTCCTAGTTCATACCCTCGTAACACTAGCACGGATTTTGAACAATACATTGACTGGCGATGAAGTATTCTTGTTGGGGAACTTCCACTGCAGTCATGTCTAGATGCGCTAAGTTGAGTACTGTTCTGCCCACCAGATTCAAAAGCGTTTGAGTACCATCTCTGCAACATTGTGCTTTAAGATCACCTTCGAGTGACTCATATTCACGCTGCTGCCGAAGTAGCCACCTCTCTTTGTGGGAAAGATGTTCTTTCCGAGCCATCCAGGTTCCTCCTGCGTCTGTAATGCCATCCATAAAGAGAATTTTGCTGCTGAACTTCACATTAAACAGTAAAATGCGTTGCTGCAGATCCAAATTACCTCGAACCATATCGACCGATCATTAGGCCTGGTGGACGTACACTCCGCCGAATTTTTTCAATCAACTGAGATAGATACTCCTAGACGCGCTGCCGCTCTCACCGTCTAATGGACTCATTCGTGCAGATGTGGGGGTGGCTCTAGCACCAATTTGAACGGGTGTCACGTGAGACATCTTTAATCTGGTACAGTTCAAGGCATTCGACGAGGAAGAGGTACGCTGGAACGTGCGGCGAATTATGGACTCGAAGTGTTAAATGAATCCTTGATGTATTGCGTACATCAACCTGGTTAGTCAATTCAAGTCCTTGATTTCGATCATGGAATACTTTTAGATGTGTTCCAATGGGTAAGCTTAGCACAGATTGAGCTACGCGCCGTACAAGCTTGTCGACGTCGTAGGCCAATTTGATAGTCGCCCGAGTTGCGTTCTATACTGAATACGAACTAGTCGAACACTGTTGTATCTGAGCTGGTCTGATGTGAACCCGTATTTTATGATGACTTTTGCATCTGCTGTCAACTGGTTCAACACAGGGCGCATCGTTTTACCCCAGATCTCGCTTGAACTTTAATAGACGCCTTGGTGTTTGAAGCCTTCTGCCGGACTAAGTACTGCAACCGGCTGTGGTACACCGCAGCCATCATTTAAGTACAATGTGTCCTCACGGGGCTATAATCCTGAGTGGTGATGCGAGAAGAAGGACTTATTGGCCCCGAAGAGGCCTCCACTTGCGTGGATCCCAGTGAACATGTTGGATATTTCTACCCGACTAACAAATCCCTCTGTTGTTCAACGCCGTCTCTACTAACACAATCGTTGCAATCGTTTCATTTCCCGGTAGCTGTCCGAAGCTGTTAACCACCGCACCAATACCCCGGTCCTGGTGATCCATTAATAGATCCATGTAAAGGTCGATATGCCGAATGGATAAACCGAATATTGGCCTAGACCAAACTCATGCTTCCCTGTTTTGACCGAACCTTGTCCTAGACACAACTCACGCTTCCCCGTTTTGACTCAGCCAAACGCTGTACGAACCTCGATCTCTTCAGCTCCTAAGAATCTCATCAGGATGTCGTACAAGAGAGGAGGTGTTCCGATACGGCGGTAAATGTACGCCACTGGCAGGCGGTCATCTCACTTTTCACAGTCCTTGCCCAGTATATACAGTTCTTCTTTTCGCTGTTTGGCTCAATCAATCAGGAGTGTGGTTGCTAGTACTGCGTCTTGTACGTTTCTTTTGCGTCGGCATTCATGCTGTAGTCAATGGTTCGGGAGTTTGCACTTAATGAATCCACTAATCGCCGTGAAAGATCCCGATTTGCGTATGCACTGATAGCGAAGTGTGACATCACGCGCCCGGATCCAATCAACAAGCAAACAAACTAGCTGTGTCGGTGCAGATGATGTCAGATGAGAATATGCCGCTCTAGCATATTGGAAAGGGGTTGTGAATTCGGTGAATGGGAAGGTGCATGAAACCCGACACTGCTATGACTGTGACGAGGTTGGATATATAAGAAGAGGCTGTCATACCAAGAAGACAGGGACTTCATAGGAGAACGAGAATCCTTTAGAGAAAGTGAAGGATGCACGGTACGACTTGACCTTGAACGTTGGTTCTCGTCCTGGCACTTGTGATAACTGGAACCCGATCAGTAGATCCAGCCTCCATCTAGTCAATGACGTGACGCTGCTCATGAACATGGTGGACCGCAGCAAGGATGACGATTGTGTGATCCCGGATGGCAAGCCAATGAACGTATCCAATAAATGAAGGCTGACCCGAACGGAAATGGAGACGGTGTATGCACCGAGATCGCTAACGGATGTAAATTTTGCAACTCAACTGGTCGTGAACCTCATTTCGTTCGGGAGATTGATTGAGAAAGGCTGCATGTTGAGCCGTAGGCACGGAATGCTAGCGTTGACCTATGACAAAAACATTGTATTTCATGTGCAGTTGCGTCATGGAGTATTGATGGCACGGGTTGAAACGTCATTGATTGACATGTAGCCCAAGGAAGGAATGGCCATGACCGTCGTGAACGATTAGGCGAAGATGCAGCATGTCGTTGGAGGACACAGTGATGTGGTTTCACGTGAGCATGGCCATCTAGTGTTTGGCCGTGTGGAACGCATTGGCAGGGACCCTTGTTCTGGTATAAAGATCACGGACCCAACACGTGCGGCGTGTTAGGTGTGTGCCGAAGAAAAAAAAAGAAAACGAACAAAGCCTCATCAGCCACGGGTGAGAACAGACTAATTGAGAAGGTGAGTGACGCCATCCGGAGCGATCTCAGGGGGTGATGACATCTCTCGACCGTCTTGAGAATCGCTATCTGGCTAACTTTGTTGCCCATCACTCAAGCTACTACAAAGTCTTTCCAGCGAAGAAGAAAAATAAAGCTGCCAGAAAGTTGGAGAAATTTCTGGGCGAATTTGAGAAGTGTTTTGGCTGTCGGGTTCCCGTACTACACACAGGCGACGGATTAGAGTATCGTGCTGTCAATCGGTTTTGTAAGGAGAATATTTGTGATGATGCGGATTGCAATGTTGAGAGATGGATAAATGAGAGACTGAAGAAGCACGTTGATTGGTTGAGAACGATGAGTACAGAGCTGTCATCGGTGTGAGCCACGGAGAGAGACTATTTTGGACGGAAACGGAGCTAGTAGGTGTGCGGTGGAGGAAGGGGACATAGGTTAGGAAGTGGTCATCCAGGATGGCATGTCATTCAGGATGAATGATCATCAAGGATGCGGAGTCACTCGAGATGAAGTGAACCACTCGGTCCGAGTTGCCGATTCTCAAACGACAGGACCACTCGGTCCGAGTCGCCGATTCTCGAACGACAGGTGTACCAATGCGCCCGGAAGAATGTATCTCGGATAGCAACCTGTCCTGACTTAGGCCACCCCAGCGATAAAGCAACCGCCTAATTGTGAACGTCAAGCACGCTTCAACAACATTACCATGTGCTGTACATTGACTGGTAACTAAGATTAACTCAAATGACGAGGGATATGAAGGATTGTGGAAGTTCGCCCTGGATGACCAAGCGCAGACGTGGTCGGACATCGTGTGCGAAATGTCCACGAGACTCCAGACATGTCGACCACCCAGGATCAAGCCACCCCGGCTGGAGACATTCATGATTGAGGTTCGTGCATCTAGTTTCTTCACAACGTTCCAACATCGACTGATACGCGAGATCTGCGGGCACCGTCAAGAGGGGATGTGTGTATCCGGGGTTTAACTTTCCCATACCGGAGACAAGAGATCAAGATTTGCAAACACCGTCATCATTGATGTATGCACACGAAGAATCAAGAAGATGGTCGAAACAAGATAGAAGACTGTAAGACGTTAAGACTTAAAATAGAGTTCAATTTGCCGTGGAAGAGTAAAGCGAGGATAAGCTGCCTTACGGAACGCACTGAGGAGCCCGAGGTAAGGATCTCTAAGGCCACATCGGCACACGAGTACTGTGTGTGGATTCTCAACATGTTTCAAGTTCTAGTTAGTGGGGGACCAAAACCGATCGTGCGGCTTGGGTCGATCCTGATTATTCCATATTCCAGTTGCAAGGTATCCGCGTCAGTGAGTATCCGCATTTCATATTAACGAATGCGATTCAGGAGGTTTGTTAGTGATTACCCCTGCAACTTTGTATTGAGATTGCTAAGAAGGGAAAAGAAGTGTATTTAATTGATAAAAAGTCCTTGGATTTTAGGGTAGTGTGTGAGAACAAAGTATATCCAAGATTGACCAGTATCCTGGTGCGTAACTCTAAGTGAATTTGATGAGAAGACCCATCGTTCGATTGACCGAATGAATAAGAACGGCTACATATTAGTGACGTGTAATGAACTCTGCATATTTAAGTTAGTCACGGTTGAGAATTGTCTCGTGTTCCACTAACTTCTACTCAGGTGTGACCAGCTGAATTGTCGGCAGCACTTCGCACTCTGGAACACATTGATCCAGGACAACTCATCGGTGAAATAATAGTTCCATCGAATCAATCGAGGCGACAGGGAAAACACAAGGGCACACGTCCATTCAGGGTGCCTTGTCATTCTGAGTGTCCAAATTCTAAAGGTCCCTAGATCCCGGATAACCTTCCGAATCTGAGTACGCTATACATCTCCTAAAGGAAACGTTTTCGCCAATATTGTGTCATATTTCACGGTAGATATCAGACGCTGGCAACCAGACCACCAACGATAAGGTGGAGCACATGCACTACACGGCGCTTACTATGGCTCAACATGATCTTCGAGGCGGACATGCTGCCGATGTTTTGAAGGAATACTGCAGAATACGAGGTGTACATACTGAACCAAAGCCCGACAAAGGCAAATGAGGGATGTAGATCTCCGATCGAGGTGCAGACAGATCTTTAACCTCTGGTGACTACCATTGTTCATTTGGTAGTAAGCGTATGGTGTTTCGCGATCTTGGCAAGCGGGCAATGCAGAAGCGGGTATGTGAAGCGCGTGTTGAGGAATGGATCCGTCGAGTAAAGGCTACAAAGTCTTCTTGCCAGTGTAATGGGACAATCCTTTTGATGGTCTACTACACAGGTGCAGTTACCGCGTGACAGGATAAGATGCCCCGGAGAAAACGCCACGTAGCAGGAGACCCTCAACAACAAAACGATTTTAACAACAGTAAACGGGAAACGATACCGGCTCTATGTGAAGACTGAGACTCAATCTCGCGGACGTAGCCATCATACCGGTGAGGATGTCGGTCTAGAGCAACGTCGGAGTCACGACATAATGGGCACAGGGGATAAACATAACGAAGACGACACCGGCGCCTACACGGAGGGAGTTCAAGGAGAGCTCGTACGTGGTTCTACAGCGTGGCTAAAGAACATGAAACGCCGTAACAGCAGTCACCTGGCGAAGCAACAATAAAAGCGAGATACAGTCGTCGGCAGTAAACGGCTGCGTGGTCACTCCTCTCAGGGAGAACCACCGTTGAAGGCGGAGACATCGTCCACTAGTGACGATTGTGATGCTGAAAAAGAGCTCGTCTCGGGCGTCTCTGACGAGATATGGGCGGCGATCGAGAGCGGACTAGCCCCTTCAATTGTGTTAGTTTGCTTTTCGATGAACAAAACGTCTGCTGAGGTGGGTGCAGTCTGCTACGGGGATCTTAACGACTTTACAGCTGCCATCCTTGATTACGCTGACAAATTTGACGGAGACCGACTACGGATGAATGTGATAGACCGGGCATACCTCAAAGCCTGACTTTCTACGAATGACCGCGCCTTATGGCAGCTAATGAAGCTTGGCAACATCCCTCTTTCGATATATGGCTTGATGGTCATAATTTGGATTCGGCCGGCATACAATGGGATTCAATCATCCAACATGGTCCTGAATAAGCTCGAATACAGAAACGATACCACTGTAACCCCACGACAACTCTGCTCTGCATTAGCGAACCTATCAGTGGCACGCAAACGACGACGTCAACTCCAAAATTTTGACAACCCTGGCACTTAGTGCTCATGATCATACATACAAAATGCATATGAGTTTCTCCCTGCGGACCGGGTTTGTGTTTGCTTTGGTAGCTACCGCGGGGTATGTTGTGGGCTTCGTAGGCAAGTGTGCTTTATAGCGTGCCTCGGAAATAGCCGTCTTAACTGCAACAAAATCAAATTCAAATTCTTGCCATTCCAGCGACAGTTAATCACGACGCGCCAAGTGTAGATCATGCAGTCACCAATAGCAACGGAGCCTTTACCGGAACCAAATGCCACAATGGAGACAGGCCTGTCGAACCTCGCGACCAACCAGAGAGTCGCGATTAACCCCGCCACCAAGTCGAAGCAGACGAAGCAGCTGAGACACGCGCAACACAAGAAAGGAGCAAGACGCAGGCGATGGTGAGTGCAGTGATGAACGATGCCGTGTCGGAGGAGACAGACACGGCATCTTCGGAACCGACGAACTATCCCCAGGCGCGGGAGTGCTCGGAGCTCTGGAAGAATAGTAGAAAATTGCTGCGCTAGAAGCAAACAACACGTGGACACTGGTGAGGTTGACCTCGACACTCGGCTACTGCACCCTAAATGGTCTACAAGAAGAAATTTACTGGTGAAGGCAAGCTTGAACGCTGTAAAGCTCAGTTGGTGGTCTGTGGGAACGAACAGATTTGAGGCGAAAATTTCTTTTTGGTCTTTGCCACAGTGATCACTATTGCTAATGTGAAGCTAATCGTTGAACGTTGGGGAGTGAAGGACCGCTATGGTGACGTGCCCAATGCCTGTGCGAAGGCAGTCACAGAAGTAGGGATGGTGATCACACTGTACGTCCGGGAAGACCTTATTGTGTCAAAGGAGCAACTGGATGAATTGGGCAGAGACTGCGGATGCGGTTACAATACAGCCCTCTTCTATTGTAGATACCAACAAAAGTATGAAAATACAAGCTAACAATACCTCAATTCTTATTTCACAGACGATGTCATTTCCCAGCATATTCGACTTGTACGCTGGGACAACCGTGTTTTACAAAAGATCGCTGGATATGCCCAGCATTCAAGCAGGAATTCGTCATCACGAAAGAACATTTGTTTGTGAGTGTTCATGGAAAGCGTCATTTCTTGATAGATTGCGCTGTCCGCACAGGGTCCGGGCCACCCCTAAGAAACTATAGAATTGATCATAAGACACAACCGGCCCGTTTAGACTGTACCGTTGCTTGCGATAAAAACACACTCTACGTTGACACCAGATTTTTGTCCTAGCGGAAAAGTTGTTCCGTTGATAAATGCCACGCAATCTCGAAACCCTTTCCCCGCTATTCTTCGAGATATCGCTAGCCGTTCAATGATATTTGTCACCGCAGATACGCGCAGCCGCCAGATCATCAGTATCCAACACCACACGGTCAGTATAGTCATCAACGGTACCTTTCTCTATGCCCCACAAACGCTGAGAACGGTCAAGGGAAGCCCCAGTGTTGTACAAAACGAACTGAGCCAGTGAGACAGCCAACTGTAATCAAACCGACACATGTAGGTGGTAGGAATCATTACGAAAAAACACTGTGATCTTGGATTTCTCGCACTATATGTTCCTATCCATGCGCACCATAGTCCGGAATCGTGATTCTAGACTAGTTTCTAGAAATATGTCCAGTAGCAATTGCGTACCTGGGAGGTACGCTCCTGTGGTACGAGGTAGCGGTAGAACTCCACCAACTCATTGCCATCCTCCTCCAGTGTAGCAATTGCGATGACATTGACGATGTCTCTTAACAGTTTCTAGCGATCGATGATCTTGGGTATTGGCGCTCACTGAGCATCCAGTCATTCATTACTAAGTACGGCTGAGCAAGAAAAGTGACCCCTCCTGCTTATTATCTGTCAATTTTTGTATAAGTTTTGGCGTTGCTTATGCTTACTTTTCTCGTCAAGTTGGAGTATTCGACTCCCTTATTAGGGCTAAAACGAGACCCTCTCATTTATGATGACAAACTTTTTTAACAGGTATATAGTATTTCAAAATCGTATTTGTATTGTCGGGTCCACTGCGAAAGAACGAATTTCGAATGCACTTTCAGGCTGAAAACTTCAGTTATTAGCGTTTAAATAGCAACGATTTACTTGAAAATGCCTCGAAACGGGTCTGCAAGGTATGCGCACCTAGCTTCAGTCCGAGGTGCTGTTTCGTTTTACGTGAGAAGATTCGTGATATTTGAAGGAAGTACCGTGCTGGACTAGCTTGGCTCCTGCAAGAAATATCTGTTGAGACCCATTAGCGCTTCCACTTGTATTACAGGACAAGCTGAACCCTCATAGTGACAAGCACTATCCGAATGCATAGTACAGGTTTTGTCGTCTACTGTGATCTGGGTCCAATGACGTTTCGTAATTTGAGTAACTGGACAACGTGCTTTCGTACATTGCCTGTCCTCGGCCTCGACGGGTGCACACCATTTGCAATGGGTAGTGAAGAGACATCACTGACTGGGTGGAAGATACCGGGTTTATTATCAGTTCGTCAACGAGTGAAATCATCGTGAAAGGGCAAAAAAAGAAGACCGATGTCGACGGATCATAAAAAAATAGACCGCATGTGTAACGAAATCTTCCACGACGGACCGTACGAGATGCAGCAGGATTCCGTATCTGGGTTTCCTCTATGATGTATGCCTACGTGGGAACCAAGGACAACGAGGCCGCCTTGATCCAACTCGCACCGATCAAATCCTCATTCTCCAATTTGCCTTGACCTGAGTACGACAGCTTTTCGTCCAAGACACCATGGTTTGCGTCATAAAGCCTTTCATCGCGGTGATCGCAGCTATGCTATCACTCACTGTTGCGACCGCGGACCCATCAGTGTCAGTCATCGGTGATACCACCAGCGCGGAAAGTGCGTCGAGGCGCCTGCGTGGTACTAGTAGTAATAACTACATCACCTCATACACGACCAAGTATTCATCAGAGTACAGCTATCCTAAGTCGCCGTCGTACACACCAGCACGACCAGCGTACACCACAAAGCCACCATCGTACACTCCAGCGTACACCACGAAACCTCCATCGTACACGCCGGTGTACACCACGAAGCCTCCCTCGTACACTCCGGTGTACACCAACAAGCCACCTTCTTACACTCCGGCGTACACCACGAAGCCTCCCTCGTACACTCCGGTGTACACCACCAAGCCACCTTCTTACACCCCAGCGTACACCACGAAGCCAACTTCGTACACTCCGGTGTACACCACCAAGCCACCTTCTTACACTCCT
>NBNE01000646.1:0-18996 GCA_002215365.1 Phytophthora megakarya | reverse complement strand
CGTCGACGACCAGTGTAGGAACCACCCCGAGGCAGGCTTGTCCATAGGCGACCCGGCGATTCCTGGTAAACGTGTACTTGAGTCTTCAATGATGATGCTGTTGACCCGGCAGGCGTTCTCGATCTGGAACAGCCATTCGTGTACGTCTTCCCCTCTCTTGCCCGTGAACTTCGGTAGGTTGCTTGGGACTCGTGTGCGGACTGCCATTGCTTGGTTTAGGCGGTCGATTTCCGCCTGTAGATGGGAGTTGGTGGGCATGGGCTCTTGTAATCAGGTTGCTGGGATCAACAAGTGCTACCAGTATTTCAGAAAGAAGAGCGCTCTGAGGGGAGGGCGGCTAAAACAGGAATGAGCCGTCCCCAGCAGTTCGAATGGTTGGAAGCTTCTAGAAGCTTCCACAGACCATTCTACATCTGCCTATAATATTAATATGACTTTCAGTAAAGTTAGATCAGAACCTATTCTAAATCATGCATACCGGTATTCTACCAGTAATAGGTTATTCTGGATACATTGCCTATGTCGTCCACCTCAGCTAACTCCGAAATCTACTAGCTAATTGAAAGGGGTAGGTGTTTGTTTGTGTACGACACACAGTTAGTGTTCCTATAGCGGGAATGATAGTTCACAAAGTGACTCTGGTTTGCCATTATCGAATTTACGGTTTGTTTGTGTTCGACACACAGTTAGTGTCTTTATAGAGGATGGATGGTTCACAAAATGACTCTGGTTTGTCATTACCGAATTTGCTCCGCCAAGTCAACAACCGCCTTCCACTACATGTCGTTATCGTAACTTCAAGTGTTGCCAAGATCTTCGTTCTATTCGCTGTGCTGATTCTTCACGTGAATACTGGCCAGAACCTTCGCCCTGAACCCCCCCGAAGGGTCAGGTTACTGGTTTGGTTGAAATGACTATCAAGCTGCCTCCCCCGCAAGATCTACGAGAATGTAAAGAAATGGCACCATGCCAAGGCCCAGCAAGTCAAGACTACGACTAAGCTTATGGTGAAGTAACATGATATGAGCTCAAACAAAGTACCGACAGAAAATGAGGGAAATATGTTTCCACAGTTGGATTCTACTTGTCATACCCACTTACGCCAACTGGAGATATAGGATATTGATGGAAATCATGCCCTCTGGCTACGGCCACTTGCCCGGAGACATTTTATTTCGTTAGGGGTTATTCAAATTTTTCTGAAACGTGAAATTATCATTAATTAGAGGGAATTAACTATGGAAATGGACGATTTGCTACTATTTCAACGACAGATTATCCATATCGATGTCGGTGTTCAAAAGCTAAAGTTCAGCATGTGGACATGCCGACTAGTCTCAAGGCAGTACAAGCCAAGCGGATCCACCAATTGATGATTGATCCGTAGTTAGAAACTGTATGAACTCAATTCTGCTACTATTCTTGATTATGGTAACTTTAGATAGTAATAAATTCGTGGATTCTGACGCTAGTGGAGTAGATTGTTTTCATGGGAGAAACTAAGGAGCACTCAAGTACGGAGCGCCCAAACATAAATAGAACACCCAGAGATTATAAGATGCGGAAGATATGGTGATCGTCTTCGAATCTATTATTACTTTAACATTAGAGAGAACATCTACAAGAACAGATATCAATTCCCAACCTGACGCGAAAAACACCACTGTACAACACTAGGTGCAAGGACACGATACAGCCTCCATGCAGAATCACGCTGAAGCCCTCAATTATCCGGATGACTACACCACAGAGGTATCGCAGCTTTATACCATCGAACCTCCTCCACAAGGTGTTCATCCTTCTGTAGATGCAGCCATTGACGCTATACACAAGTGGACTCAATCTCGTCGATATGACGTGTCCAGGCAAAAGACCGAACGCAACAACGATAACGAGATCCGGACAATTTTATTTGCCTGTGACCGTAGTGGAAGACCCAAGAATACTCGCCGTATTCGTGAGGAGGATCGTGTCAGAACATTGAGAGGGTCAAAACGAATGGGTTGCCCCATGCGCATTAAAATAGTGGCTATAGATCGCAACAACACGACTGGGGCATGGAAAATTGTGTACACACCAGATGGAAATCGAACCCACAACCACCCGCCTTCTTTGGATGTTCGAGTAAACACTAGACATAGACAACGTAGCGTTCAACAGAATTGTGGTCAAGCGATTTCAAGTGCGAACGAGTTAGTAGCTCTCCAAACGGAAGCTGGAATACCTGTGTCACGGATTTACTCAACTTTATTACTTGCAAACACGAATTCACTTGCTATACCCAAAGACATTGCAAATGCTAAGGATGTGTGGCGGCGCGAGATGCTGGCAACGGGCACTGCGATCGAGGTTTTATTTCGGCAGCTGAGTGACCATGGCTTTCGCTACAAATATGAGATCGAGTCGGACTCCAACCCTCGGTTAATGTACCTCATGTGGGCACACCCTCAAACATTGGAGCTCTCTCGCCACTACATGGGTGTCGTTGTGTTGGACTGCACATACAAGGCTAATAAGCACAACTGGCCCTTGTTAAACATGGTTATCCTTACTGGACTGAACAAGGTGCTTCCGCTAGCGCAATGTTGGCTACCTGGAGAGGCTGAGCCGAACTATACATGGGCGTTCGAATCATTGAAGACACTTCTTAAAGAGATTGGAATCCCTGAACCCCGACTGTTCGCTACGGACAGGGATCTTGCCTGTATGAACGCCAGTGATATGGTTTTCTCAGACGTTCCCAAAATTCTTTGTCGCTGGCATGTTTACCGGAACGTCTTGGCCCGTGTTCAAGGTGAACTATGAACTGTACGACTCGATCAACCGGGGCCAAATGGAGAGACGAAAAAAACACTGTCCAGACCAATGTTTTCATGGCTGAATATTTCGAAACATTAGAATCAAAAACGGAAGCAGATTTTGACGCTCATTGCGTTGCCTTGCGAGGTTTGAACAATACGTTGGCGGTCTATTTGGAACGTACCTGGTGGAGATACAAAACGAAGATCGTGAAGTGCTGGACGGACAAGTACGTGCACTTTGGATGCCACGACACTTCCACGGTTGAAGGCACGCATGCGAAGATTAAGAGGCGGTTGGAAAGTTCAAAAGAAGATCTTCTCACTGTGTTTCTGAAGCTACTTTCGTGGTGGATATCCTCTGCAAATGCTATCAGCTACCAGTCAGCCAAAGATGCTACTATTATTCCACACCGACTTAGATACGACCAGTATTCAGCTGTGGTTCGCTTGATCAGTACCTATGCGCTAATAGAGACGGACAAGCTCTGGAAGATGGCGCACAATCAGATAATTTCTGGAGCCGAGAAATCACTATGTACCGGAGGTTTTCGCCACACGTACGGTAGATCATGTATCCACGAGATAGTAGACATTTACGAGTCCAATGGAGATTTAAAGATACTACCAGAGCACTTCGACAAGCACAGGTGGATACTCTCAAACGATGAGCGTCCAGCCAGTCGTGTTTTGGAGCCTGCAAACCGGCGCAACCATAGAAGCAGGGGCAGTTCTCATAGTAAACACAAGGCTGGACACGGCGCCAAAACCACACGTCGCGAATTGTCGTGGTTCGAGAGAGACGACAGATCCAATTCCAACAATCCACCGGTTCTATTATTTCAGGCGCTTTTGGAAGAAGGTACACATGAAAGCTTCAACAGTGCGTACTTGCCACCTCGTACATGGGGCTATTCCGGATTGAATTAGGTCGATATTCAATCTCTTCATATAATATGCATCACATTCGCAAATCTGTTTGATAACACAATACCACCGAGAGGAATCGAACGTCCTTCACCCCTTTCGGGGGCTTTACCATTAAGCTACGGTGATGTCTAATAAAGAAATAGGAAATGTTGTCATAGTAAACAATGCTGGAGTTGTGAGTGGGTCAACAGATCAGCGCACCATTAATTGTCTGACGGGGAATTAACGGCATGCCGCGACAACCCTCTTAGGACCGGAGTCCCCGCTCAATTTGCTCTTCGGCAGTCAATCAGACAATGAACAGTAATTTCTAAAACGGCGGTAGCGGCAGCTCGTGACTACTTCTTCTCCATCACTATGAATCCTTCGGATTTTCTTTTCTAGAATATAACGTCCTAATACTCCATCAATCACCATCGATCGGATTGCATCTTATAATCTCTGGGTGTTCTATTTATGTTTGGGCGCTCCGTACTTGGGCGCTCCGTACTTGGGCGCTCCTTAGTTTCTCCCTGTTTTCATCCAAACTTTGAAAATGTTTACTATAAGTACTAGCGTACTTGAGCCGTATAATGCCCATCACTTACTGTATATTTTGAATGTGAGGGAACACTTCATTCCTGAGTGATTATAATCTAATTTACATTTATGTCCCAGCCTGCAAACCGGTCTGAGTTCAGACCAGTCTGCAGAGTCTTTTTTTAACAAAACAAGGCTTAAAAGGGCAATGTATTCACGTAGAGTTTGCAGAGTCTGCGTTACGTGACTCTGTTTCTGGTTGGAAGTCTGCTAGTGATAATAAGATTGGATTATCGCTGTATGTCCGCAAATATTATGCGGCTCTTTTCGCGAGTGCCCTGTGCGGGTTTTCTGAGGACCAGCTTCTCGCACTCGCTCGCCTAATTACATGTGAGGGTGTAGTTTGCGAACGAGGCTATTAGTCGACGTGAGTAGAACGGAGTAGATTTGAAAGTGAGTTTATTATATGTCTTTATCGTGTTGCACTACTTCACCTAGAGTCTGTGTCAAAATGTCGTCAACTAACCCCTCCTACAAACGAAGTTATGCAATACTCAATGTTATATGTAGCGGGAACGATTTGTGCAGCGGGGGCGTTGTGTGCTTAAAAAGTTCATGTTGACGATATCAGGATACGGCAGTTGAAGTTCTCGCCCAATCACGTCTCACGATCCCAAATGACCCCTCAATCAGGTCCCAGTTTTTGAACAACTTCAACTGTTGCCTTTACTGTCCACTCGCCAAGCACGTGCCGGACATGCGCCGACATGGAGGACGTTAGCGAAGTAGACAGCTAACTGCAACCACAACAATTGCACATTATATTATAAATATTTAACTCTCAATAGTAAAGTAGTTGAGCTTGATATTTTTGTCACGTTTAATACTTCGAAGTAAATGTAAACTTAACCACTTCGACTGGAACAAACTCGTGATTACGTGACGGTTACTTTAATTCGATTGACAATTCGTGTATGAATTGCACAGTACTGTTACTATAAAATTTCGCATATGCAATACGAGTACTCGTACTGCATTTGCGACAATTTCATTCAGTTGTCCATTCAAGCGCGAATTGCGAAAGTCAGACGATCAGAAATACGATGCACAAAAAATTAATAGTTTAGTTTAGTTTACGTAATCACTACAGTATTATAATGTAGTGAATATTGCAGCTTATATCGTACACCTACATGTATAGCCCTTCAGAAATTACCAATAATGGTAGTGGGCACACAGTAGTGTACTCACTGCGAAAGTACTACTATATAGGTAGGATGATCCGACTAAATCGCAGTGAGAAATAATTGAGTTGCTGCAGGAAAGTATGCCAGTTTGTGAAAGCGGGAAAATGTGGAAATGCTGAGTCCCAGTGCAAACGACTGGTGCTTAGATTAGTCTTTATAGCCGGTTAATTATATACGAAAGGAGATTAGCTCGCGTATCGGGTACATTTGATAGTGACATTTACCCTAAATATCTCTATAAGCCAATATCACTAGAAGCTCAAAACGACAGGTGGTAGGGCTACAGACTTTACTGCTTTGGTAAAGCAACGTTGTAGAATGGGGTAGTACATTTAGGCGAGGGACCCATATTCTCGCACTCTCCATGCTAGAGCACACATGCGGGAGCTGAAGCGGAGCATTGTTTCTACAGTGTCGGATGCGTTGAGGACCTCGTCTCTGTTCGAAGGCCTTATTATACACGTACCGTATTAACAGTACGTGTACACTACATTGGCAAGCTCGTGGAATAGAACTACTTCCACTGGGAGCTCAATATGCCGATGAAGCTCGCTCGGAACGGACTGCTGTCGCAGATCATCAAGCCCGAGTTCGAGTAATTGCTCCACGGCGGAATGGAAGACTAACGACCTGAAAACGCCCAGTGTTGTAGCTGGAAACGTGAGTATCACGATCCAATTCTACGTCCGTCGAGCTCTGACTGCTACTGAGGCGTGGACGATGCTCGAGGAGCACTTCAACAAGAAGACACTCAAGAACCGGCTTCTCGTCACCAAGAAATTGAATAACTTCACGATGGAACCCGGTACCAGTTTGCTACCCACGTCGATCAGTTTAAAGAGATCGTCCTTCAGATGAAGACGATTGAGGAAACTCTGGACGAGACTCGGCAGCTCGTGTTACTCCTTGGCAGTCTGACGGACGAGTACAAGATGATATGGACTGTCTTCGAGAATACGCCTAACATGTCGCTCGCCTACGCGATCCAAGCCCTCTCTGGTGTTCCGGCTTCGGATGAATCGTCATCAACTGAAGAAAAGGCTTTCGCTACGAAGTAGAAAGACTTTGGGAGTAAACGTCGCTTCATCGGCAAGTGCTTCTACTGTAAGAAGCAAGGGCATAAGGAGTTTGGGTGTCGCATAAAGAAGGTCGATGAGGAACGAGATCAAGTCGCCCAAGTGCAACAGTCCGACTTCTCATTCACGGCTACTAGTGCGATGACCAAGACCAAATGGCTCACTGACTCAGGTGCAAGCTCGCACATGACCAGCGTTCGGGACAAACATGAAGGACCTCAAGATGCCGTCCGCATCACGATCGCGGATGGCACGAAGATCGACGCAGTTGCAACGAGCACCATCGCTCTGAAGCTGATGGACGGGACGTCTGTCAGGATGTCGGATGTTCTGTACACCTCTGAAGTTGAAGGAAGCCTCATGTCGGTGTCGAAATTGGACAAGAAGGACGTCGTCGCACAGTTCAACAAGGACCGGTGTGTTTTTCGCTACCGCGACGCTAAGGTCATGGAGGTAAAAACTGTGGAAACATCTACAAGCTGAAGACAGTGGGGGACGAGATGTGTCATGTTGCAACGACACCTCGTAAGGGGCCGTGGGTAGTGGTTCATGCACGCTTAGGTCATATTCCTTTTAAGCGCTACGAACAGCTACTTTCCATGACAGATGGGGTGCCTCACAAGTAGCGTCACCAATGACGATGTGTATGCAGACTGCTTCATGGGCAAGATGCGAGCAGACAACTTCACGAGACACCCGGAGAATCTTGTCAAGAGTGCCGGTGATCTTGACGTCATGCATACGGATGTAATGGGTTCAATGCAGACAAGGACACCTGGTGGTTGCAAGTATGTTCTCACAATCATCGAAGATTTCTTACGCCACGTGACAGCCCATCTAATAAAAACGATGTCAGACACATTGTCCAAGTTCAAGATCTACAAGACTGCCATTGTGAATGAAACGAGCAAGTCCATCAAGCGTCTGCGTTTAGCCAATGGTGGAGAGTACATTGGTGGACAGTTCAAGAGCTACCTTAACCAATGTGGCAACAAGCACGACGATACTGTACCGTATACGCCTCAACAGAATGGTCTTGCTGAGCGGATAAACCGAAGCCTGGTGGAGATGGCTCGGCACATACTTTACCATGAGGATGTCGCCAAGAAGTGGTGGGCTGAAGCTGTGAACACCGCTGCATGGATTATCAACCGGATCCCAAATCCTGTCACGGTATGAAAAACAATCATAGTGGCACCAAGCCACAGCGCAAGAACCTGAAAGTGTTTGCTTCACTTGGGTATGCGCACATTGCCGACGAGGAGCACCGAAAACTCGACTCGAAAGCGTTGAAGTGCCGTATCATGGACTACGAGGATGGTGTGAAGGGCTACCGTGTCATGGACATGGCAACGGGAAAGGTGCAAATCGTGCGCACCGTGAAGTTCATGAAGCCAACCACAACGGATCACGTGGTGGCTCGTGAAGACGGAGGTGATGAAGAGGCTGTCGTGGAGGCAACGCTGGGAGGTCAGCAACCTGTTAACGCACGAGAGATTGTGCCCGGTTTTGGTGACGTGATCCCACTTCTACGCGACGAATATGAAGATTTGGAGATGGTACCGTACCAACCGACTCATCCCATAATTACTCGTTCACGAGACAGTCCAATTGACGAGACCACCGAAGCTGAAGAAGGAGGAGCAAGGAAAAAGCAGCTGGTGGCACCATCTGCAATTGGGACCAAGCGGCAGAAGATGATCCAAGAGCGAGTCAAGCCAACTGAGAACCAGCTTGCCATAACCGATGGCCAAGCTATGGTTGCATCTGAGGCTATCCCCAAGACGTAAACAGAGTCGACGTCTAGCGAGGAGCAAGTTGAATGGAAGAAGGCAATTGCATGTGAGCTGGAGTTGCTTACTGCAAACAAGATGTGGAAGCTAGTACCAAGGCCTTCTCACTAGCGTTCGATTGGATGCCGCTGGGTGTTCGCGTTGAAGCGCAACGTGAAGGGAGAAGTTATCTAGTACAAGGCTCTTCTCGTAGCAAAGGAGTACTCGCAAAGATATGAGATCGACTACGAAGAAACGTACGCGCCGGTGGCTTACCTGCACTCGATCCGTGTAGTGCTTGCTAAGTGTTGTGCAGAAGGATTTGAGATCGGGCAGAGCGACGTGGATACAGAATTCCTGTATGGTAAGCTCGACGAAGAGATCTACGCGGAATTGCTGGGAGGACTGCGTGAGCTCATGACGTTGGCCAACGCAGAAGGTGAAGATGACGTCGTCTGCCTAATATTGCAAGTTTGTATGGTCTCAAGCGTGACGATCTACGATCATCTAAAGGGCATGGGTTTCAAGACTGTCGATGCTGATTCCTGTGTGTACACCCAATGTGAAGGTGACGACAAATGTGTGGTATGCCTCTACTTGTATGACATGTTGATCGCATCACGGGACAAGGGTGTCATCACGTCAGTGAAGGCCGGCATCGCGGAAAGGTTAAGGATCAATGACCTCGGACGTGCAAGTTTCATTCTCGGCATTGCGTTTGACTACGACATCAATGACAAGACACTGGGTATCTCGCGACGTGCGTACACCGAGTCTGTAATCAAAAACATTGGCCAAGAGAGCGCAAAGCTAAGCCTGATGCCCCTGCACCCAAGTCTCCACGTGACCAAGGACGACCGACCACAAACCGAGGATGACAAGGTCAAGATGAAGTCGAGGCTCATCGGTAATCTCATGTACCTGGCATGCGGTATTGCGACCTGATATCTTGGTTGCTGTTGCCAAATTAAAGCGCTTCCTGGACAACCCCGGTGAGGCGGATTCGAATGTTGGAATCAAGGAGGTGCGCTACCTGTTGAAGACCAAGGGGTTGGGCATCACGTACGATGGTTTACTAAGAACTGAGCTAACGGCTTACGCGGACTCTGACTGGGATGGTAACCGTGATGACAGACGCTCGGAGAGCGGAATGATGCTCCTGATGTGCGGCGCTCCGGTGGTGTGGCGTTCGATGTTTCAGAAGACGGTCGCACTGAGCACTACTGAGGTAAAATACATGACTCTCAGTGAGAAGTGGTGTGGCTACGTCGACTACTGAAGAATATCGGTGCCGATCAAGTCGACCCTACGGTGATATACGAGGACAACCAGGGTGTCATGGCCTTGGCGAAGAACGTCGGTTATCAAGCTCGCACTAAGCACATCGACATTTGCTACCATTCATCAGGGAGAAGGCTACGACTGGTGAAGTTGAACTGGTCTACGAAGGGTCGAAGAACGAGCTCGTGGACTTCATCACCAAGGGCAAGTTATCGAAGACGCTTCGCTACTTGATGACTTGCATCAACCTTGGTCCTAAGTTCTAGACGTCGAATTGAGAGCGGTTGTTGTGGTAACACTTCGCCGTCTGCTACTCTGGGTCACTGCCGCCAGACACACGTCTTACGCGTGCTGTGCGCGTGGCATAGTTGTAGTGGGGTGAATGGTGCGATCTGATTGGCTGATCACCATATATCACAGGATGCGATTTGTGAGAGAGGAGGTATCACCTGCACCCTAGTTGGAATTCTTCGAGGAAGGTCAAGAAACTTTGTGAGGTTGTTATTAGGTAGGATACGTGTCAACAATTCGGTCAGAGCAGTTAAGCCGATTTCAATCTCAATCACTTTGTAATATACTTTTTTCTACTCACATGACTTAAAAGCCTCGTTCGCTATCTTCACTCTCAATTACTAGCGAAATTGCTATGAAAATTGAATTGCGGACAGTTCGTTCAAGCCAATCAATGGGTGCGATTAGTACCCAACGAAAATCAACATTTGTATACATGTACTTAGGTAATCATCTTCCAATGCGATGAATATCGTGATCGATTTGAATACATGATACATGTACATTACCGGCCATTTGCAACCGCGGTTGTATTTTTGACATTGGCAGCTTGTGATTGGTCAGTGACATGGTATCGGCCAGAATCGCGGTCGGTACGGTCCCACAGTAGTAGTTATCGACTGCAGCTTTTGTAGCCTGCACCATAGCACAGAACATCAACTTTTGTAACCAGGGGAGCATACTAAAATCTGTGTAGAGTTGCAAACGGATGCAGTGTAGCCTCTCTATACAAAACCTAAGCCAATCTACACTGGCTTGACAGGTTGCACGAAGAAGCAACAGTACGAAAAAAACGCTACGATGGCAAGTCGCTACAAGCCCGAGCTCACTAGGTTCATGTCCTTTAAGGACGACATCGCGTACACCAGCGACTACGTCTTCACTAGGGACGAGCTCCTCCGTATCACACATTGACAACACCCAGCCGTATCCAGATGCAGTGACAGCAGCAACGCTCACAGGACCTGCTGGTCCATGCTTTTATAATTTGAAGGCTGGAGTCGGTTGTGTTTCGAAAGTTTTTCTCGTGTATCAGATCGCGCCTACAATAAAACAACTCATGGGCGAGTCAATTGCAGCGACGTTGGGATTACCGCTTTTGTGGGCGGCGATGGAGCCATTGGAGAACTACGATTATGCTTTGCTACCGAATATACTACAGCAGAGAATTTTACACTTGTTCGCTAATGTAGTTGAGTCTCCAGGTCTAAATCCTGTTGTTCGTGAAGGATTTTTTGTCACTGGCGATGGATTGCAACTAAACCTCGTCATATTGGAAAAAGTAAGAGCTCTGAACAAGAGAATTGTGTGGCTATTACGCGTCCTGGAGATAATGTAGGGGTGAGGTGAAGTTATTCGTCGCGAGTTTGCAGCTCTCCACGCGCAAATTGCTGCAGTTAGTCTCCATACAACGGATGAAGTACAGCAATTACGACGTGCTATCCAGCGAGAAATGCAAAAGCTTCAGGCAATATGTCGACGAGTTGCCATGCAGCCTGCTGTCCGCCGTGTTGCCCCTGCACACGTTCCGGCTGTAGATAATCTACCTGGCAGCCGACGTGTACTTGTAGCCCGACCTAAGGGTATGTACAAACTATGACATGAGTATAATGTAGGCTGCGGAGACTTGAGAGCAGCCAAGTGACGCGAGGCGGGTGAACGCCTGAACCGCTCAGGTATATAGTTCGATGCCCAGAAAGCACCAAAAGGTGTTTGGGGTTCAGAACTCTCCAAAGGTGTAATTCAGATAGACAGGTGAACACACTATTGGAGAGCTGGCGTGTGACCTTGTGGAATTCCTATCGGTACGTTTGATTTTGGTACTAATTGATTCACTGAGTTGACAAAAGCTGACTTTTGGATGACCAAGTACAGCAGGGAACTGACACAGACGTTACTTCTAAACGACGTGTCAATGACGGGAAGTGGACTATGAAGAAGACCTTCCCAGGGAGATGATACAACAATACAGAGAATTGTACCAATATACAGATATATAGCCTGACTTATTCTTTTGGACCGTGTAAGGGTCGGTCGCTCGCCAGCCTCACTTGGATTCCAGAAAGAGGTACTGGTCCACCTCGACTGGTCCTTCTCTCTCAAACAATACGCGCACCACTCCCCACAAAGTAGTATATAACCACTTCTGGAAAGACAAATACACTTCACCACCAAATATTCACAATTGTCTATCCAGATAACCACTTACGACAAAGTAACTTCAGGACAGACCTAACCTTCCACACAGTAATCTAATCAATCGAGTCAGGGGTGATTACTATAACCTCAGACAAGCAGCTAATATGAAATGGAAGTCTATCCAGACGACCAACTAGAATATGAAATCAGCAAATCACTTCGAGCGCGCGTCGCCCGATCACAAACCGAAATGGGCTTGACGAAGACGACGTGCCGACCTTCCTCTCTGTCGATACGTCCACACCCAAGACTCCACTTGGGGTCACTCAGGTACGCTGCCCAAAAGTCGACTCCTTGCTTCTTCGCTAACACACGACTACCGCTCACAAACCAAGACGGCCAGAAAGTGCTTGTGCTTTAGGTGGCAAAACGAATTCTCCTGTTCAAATATAAGTCTCTCTGTGAATCTTTCCTGTAGTCGTAACACATGCAAAAATTGGTCTCAATACAATATAAGTCGACTATCGCAATCGTCCAACCGTTTCGAATCTTCAAGTGCATAACGTATCCGGTCGGTCGCACTGGCCGGTCGTCGACACATAGGCTGAACTATAGTCAGGGTTTCGAACCCCCGACTCAGATCCACACGTCAATTGATTACAGTACCCAATATCCAAAAGTCACTTCCAGACATCGATCACCATTCGCAGGCATAGTGATAGTCCAGTATTACCATCACTCCACATGTGCCTTGATGTATTCATATCACTTTCTTTTTGGCCAATCCATCTTCTTTCGTGTACCCATCTTTTGGATACTGGAAATGTATCCATCGTAATTCTCCAAATAGATCATCAACAAAGGTCAATAGTCACACTCCACAATTCCTGGTACAACCCTGGACCAATTTAGCTGGAATGAGTGGCTAGGAATTTCCTCCAATCACAACGCGTTACAAGGACTTCACAGCAGTCGAGCGTGGCGCTAACAAGTTTGCCTACTCAAGCCGAAAGGTATTCTGGGACGTTGTATCAATCCTGGTTCGCTCGGGGTTCACGAGTGACACCGCAATTGACTAGGTCTACTCAGTCTACGGTAGGCAGCTCCCGGTTTCAAATATCTTGGTGGCTCTCCGTGCTGATCGGAAGCGCGGTGGACATCTAGGTCTGCGTGTGTAGAGCAGAACGTGTACATTTAGTTGTTGGTGTACTTGTTGATAGATGTATCCATCTCAATTCTCAGCTCCAATTTTACCCAATCAGACCTCCGTAGTAAACGTTGTTACAAACCATGCAGGTATTTATACAGTACACAACACGAAGCTCTGCCCTTGGGTGGCTCGTATTAATCGCGAAATATCTTGGCGATGTCGTGGTCATTATCTTTTTCGAAATTACTCCATCAAGTCCTCAACAATTTTCTAGCTTTGGTCGCTCGCTATGATTTTATCAAGTATCTCCAAGATCTTCGTTATATTCGCTGTGGTGATTCTCCATGTCAATGCTGTTCAGAATCTGCGTGTGCAAGGGAGGAAGCTGCAACCTCAAGTGAAGGGCAATTTAGGTGCTTTGCTTTAGTGGCTAGCAAACTACCTATCGTCAACACAGTCTAATAAATAGAGAAGCAAGCCAAGGATGGGATTGTCGATAAGGCGAAGGATGCCAAGGAAGCGGTTTCTAAGACTAAGAAACTGTGATAGACCCCGAGTGTTGTGGTAGATATAACCTACGATCCACAACCTCATTTCGTGGCCAGGATATGCGATGCTTTGGTGGCTGCTGGGCTCTCATTCATTCCTGAATTTCCCAAGTGAAGCCAATATGCCTCCGCGGAGAGTTACAGGTTGCGATGCCGAGTTGTTTCTGCGTCGTCTGGACGGCAAGGAAGGACATGAGAGAGAGCGCCTCATGCGTGAGCACCGTGAATACGTCGAAGGCATGCGTGAGCGTGATGCAGACTTTTGTGACGAGACGTCAGAGTCACCAGCAACTCCAAAATGACAGGCACCGGTAACGGTGGCGACCAGCGATTCAGCGCCGCCGAGGACCCACAGGAAGGGACCTCCCTGCGTTTTTCAACATGCTGGCGAAGACACCCCAGCATCACGGAAAGGCACCCATGGCGGCACTCTACGCAGAGGAATACGCTGAGATCGCAGAAAATATGGAGTCGGAGGATGGTGACGACATAGACGAAGCCTATGCGGATGATATGAAGGCTATGCGGAACACTGACGCTGATTTCGTGGAAGCGACTACTCCACGAGCAACCCACGCAGCAAAACGTCTGTAATACCGAAGAAGAGCCCCTCGCCGAAGCAGGCTGTGAAGGCGAAGGGTAAAGGAAAACCCAAGCGGCAACCTGTAAAGAAGACGGGAGGAAGCAAGAAAAAGCGTACACCGCGTTTTAGAACGCCGCCGCCTACTCCTTCAAGCGACGACGATGCAAGGTACGTTGTGTATCGTCTGTAGCGACTGCGTTTGCGCTAATTATGCGAATGTGTACGCAATTAGCGCTAAGTGGCTACACTACTCCTCCGGTGATTTCTTTCGACAAGGCATTGGTGCCGTCGCGAAGCCGATACAACCCGATGAGGCAGTTTATGAAGGACAAGCCCCATCGATGGGTAACGAAGCTGTTCATGACATGCTGTGCGCAGTCTGCATATTGCCTAAGGGACTTCCACGTCTGCGTTGAGCAGACATTTTTTTTGAAATCACAAGTCGTACATGCTGTATGTGACGCGGCGTGCATTCTGGTGGCTATGGTGCATATACTGATATCATGTCTGTATCTGTGTTTCACATTATGGATGTAATGCTTACATAGGTTGGAAGTGTCCTGTGGAAAAAGCGACCAAGATATCCCTGAAGGCGAGGAGCCTGCAGATGACAACTCCGGTCCTGCGGCAACTCTGCGGAGTATGAATGCCGTGCTTCCTCAAAAGAAAAAAGGCGTGTATTATGCGGTGGTTACCGACCGATTTTACACTTCGATCCAGATAGCTCTACAGCTTCTAGAGCCGAACGTTTATTCGGTGGGTACCATCCAGACCAGGAATAGAGGCTTTTCTACGATGCTGAAACAAAACACATCGAAGCGCCCGAAGGAAGTACCTCGCGGCGGTACCCAACTTGTGATGTCAAAGTCAGTGCCAGAGCTGAGCGCAATGGTGTGGTTCGACAACACTATCGTGTATATGTTGGGGTGTAGAACCAGCACTTCAATGTTGTCGTGTGGTACATGTTGAGGATGATAAATATATGGAATCATTACTAGCTTTTTATATTTGTAAACGCAGACTTGCACGCTCACAGGGGCAAAAGGTGACCATACCCTGCCCGGCCGCCATGAAAGTGTATCATCAGTATATGGGTGGTGTTGATCCTCAGCGGTATTCGCTGCAATTGTCGCTGCGTTTCCGCAAGTACTACAAGAGCCTCGCGCTAGGGCTAATTGACATGACAATTGTCAATAGATTTATCATTTTTCCGCGAGGCTTTCAAGATGCGTGGGGGCCTCCAGCCGATCACGCCAGTTTTATTACACAATTGCACGCACAGCTTTTGGCTGTCGGCGCTACAGAATTTGCTGATACGGTACATATTCGACTAAAATATATTTGAGCTAATTCTAACAACGTGTTGGTGTAGATGTATCCACCAGGCCCTGTGACTCCCACTCAACCGGATAACCGCTCCAGTGGAAGAGAGCACAAGCTGGAAATGGATAACAAATGGGTGAAAGTGAATGGGATTCGAAAGAGGCGTCAGCAGCAGTGCAAGGTTTACACAATCCGTAAGACTGTCAGATCCAAGCGTCACGTTACAAGGTTTTTCTGCCCGAAGTGTAGCAAATGCTCCAAGCGGTAAGTGCTCTCATGCTGGATTCCCGTCCTGTTACGTGTGCTCTAACGCTTGATATACGGGCAGTGTGTACTTGTGCGACAAAGTACGCCAAGGTCATTTCCCGGAAAAACGATCTGACCGATTTGGCACCAACTTTGGCGCAACGGGAGCGAGCGCCCGCAACCGCGTTGTGGCCGTGGCATCCAGATGCGAGGTCCAGGGAAGAAGCGGCCAGGAGAGACGACGACGAAGACGAAGTCGACGACAACACCACTGGCGCCGCCACCGCAGGTGTGGATACGGAAGGTACTACTACTGCGGTCGCAGTAGACACTGCGGCTTCGGACGCAGAAGACACTGTGGGTGTAGAAGACTCTGCGGATGCCGGCGCGAAAGACACTGTTGCAGAGGAACAGCAGAACACTCAATCTGCTGATGAAGTACGCGTCGTCGATGAAGAAAGAGGGGACGTTGGTGCTGGCGATGGGAATCTCGAAAAGAAGTGGCGGTAGGTGCTGACACCTAACGTGAGTAGATACAGAAATAGCGTTACTGCGTGAGTAACTGCACAGAAGAGCTTCCATTTACCTTGATTGCTTGACGAGTTCAATGCACAAATTCTCATTCGCAGTTCTTTTACTCAAACCAAAAGGGCAAAAACTAGCCACCTAAGTAAAAGGGCCGAAAAATTATCCGCGATATCAAGAATAGTGTCTTCGGAGTTCGTGAATGACACGGTATATACGCATGTGGTCACATAAACCTTGCGACTGAGACTCCAATGTACCGAGATACGGAAGCTGTTCTTTTTGCTCATACAAATTTCAAGAATAGCCTTTCTTTAACATGCATGATATCAAGCATGTGAAAAGTAGTCTGTGCATACGAGATTTGCTCTCGTAACGGGGGGGGGTTAAGTATCTTGCACTGAAGCCACATTTTACAATGACTGGTAAACAAACCACCATGCCTGTTGGTGCATCCTATGGAGAAGTGAAAGTCACCGCGTATCACAGATTATTGTTAACAGACTACTAAGTATCACCCGTGTTGATTTCCCATCTATTCCAAATGAGTTTTGTTTGTATTCTCTCGTCAACCATGAATTCACGTAACACCTTGTCAAGTTATCATTTTCAGACGCCATGTCTGTAAGAACCCGGACGGGCTCTACGGGGACGTATGTGAAGGAGTCGTCGGATTGACTTGACATTTGGTACACGTGGTGATATTAGCACCATGAGAAGAATAGCAAAGTTTCGCGTTATGACAAAAAGTAGAAGAAGACTTATAGCGAAGTACAGGCAGGCCAAGGATTCGAACGATTTATGTTACTTCGACGTGTTAGAGACACTCCTCAAAAACCTTCCATAAAGAATGATGATAGTATACTGTGATATATGAATTTTACATGTATACAAAGTAGTATTATGAAGTAATGTTGGCTGCCCACCCTGTCCGCGAAGGCGTCGTTTTCGATGTGTGGGATCCTTGTGAAGGTGATCATTGATGACTAACATACCGAAAGTTGAATACGGTATACTTCTTCGCTCAAACTACCCTTTGGGTCGAAGGGGCCGTAAAAGCTGTCTTCTGATCAGCCGAAGCCTTCGGCTGATCAGGAGACAGCTTTTACCACTGCGTATATTTCTTGGGTGACGCTGACGAACTTACAGAGGCATTCAAATGCACAGCTGATATATATTTATCGGTTGAGAGTCTCAATTCGAGACACGTACTTACATTTTACACATCACAGCGTTGTGGGTTTCCTTCCATACACTGGTAACCAGTCCAGTGACTGGTTTAACAATTTATTACTTCGAAGAAATACTACTCCATTATGAATCTGCATACATACGTACAGTACAGTACATACATGTCGGCAGTTCAACCAATCGGTAATCGATATTCAAGACTCCAAAACGGCATAACTCGGTTGGGGGGGCGTTGCTGACTGCTCAGCCTATGCAACAAGAGTTGGATCATGGTCTGATGTTTTACCCATGTTATGCTAGCGTGGGAAACACTGCTCCCTCGTGGAGGTTTATTGGATATGCCGGGGCCGACAGGCCCCGACAAATCTGATACCGACCTCCGATCTCCGATGCTCCGACAAGTCAAATTTTGTGGTTAGTTAACAACATGGATCCAACGCAGCAGCCGGAAGAGCGCCTAGCACAGGAGGAAGTCAAGTGACTCACTAGCGAAGCAATGGCAGGAAATCGTTTCCACAGTACCCAGAAGCGAAGGAAGGTGGTAGCCTTCTGTCGGTACTGTTTAAGTGGCCAGTCATCGTGTGGGTTCCTGAGTGCCTCCATCTCTCCAGAAAACCGTTCTGTCCAATGCCAGGATGCTCTTGCACTCCGAGCCTGAAAGATTACAAACAGCGTGTGGTGGAAGAAGTGGATGTTGTGGAAGAAGTGGATGCCAAATGCCACCTTCTCTACATCAAGTACCAGTGTCAAGGAGAATCAAAGAGCTGTTTTTCAACGATTTCAACGCCGTTTCTACAGCAAGAAACTCAGCTGATTATACATTTTCCGTTTGTGCTTACCAAGAAGCATGGCATCTCGAAGTCGCTCATGGAGCTGGTGCATGAAGGAATGCTATCACCTCACGAATTATCAAGCACTGTGGACAATATAAAGAGGCGCCGTGAAAAGCGATACTACAAATTACTTTGTCTGTTTGCTGCTCAAGTTCGCCAAAACCAACTATCGAATCCACTCTACTTCGCGCCATCGCCCCCATCGGCTGCACAATTCTGCTCTACACAATGCCCCCTTGAACCGGAAACATTGTCGGCAGCGTGGTTACAGATGACACGCATCTACAGCTCCCTCTGCAAGGTTCTGATGAAAACAACGAAGGTAAAGAAAGCTTTATGGGTTGATCACTCTGTGAAGTTTTGTAAGAAATTGAAGGTGTGGCCAGGAGGCACAGTGAAACGCGAGAGCATGAGAGACGCCAAGATGCTCTTACTATTCCAAAATGAAAGCGGGCAGATCGTTGGACGGCGCCTCACCAGGTCTAAAAACAATGACGAAACTCGTGAGCTTTTAGAACATGTGAAGGGTTCATTTCCAGATGAA
>NBNE01000645.1:0-19007 GCA_002215365.1 Phytophthora megakarya | reverse complement strand
CGATCACAGAGAAAAGAGACAACGACAAACGATAGTTCTTCGAACTACGAATTGTTTAGCATGAATACCATGGTACCGTACGTAGTTCATGGAAATGTCGATCCGGTATTTTGTAGAGAATTGGTTAGTTTGAGTCTGTTTACTGTAGTAAAAGACTATTGAATAAAACTTACCTAGTTTGAAACCTAACCAAAGAAGTGAAATTTTTCAACTTGTACGAAAATTCACGCCAACTTGTTTTGCTCTTTTTTGTCGCTGAAAATCTCGATTTTCCTCATTCATCTCGATTTTTCTAGAATATCGCTTCAAGTTGTGTCTCAACTTGCCATTTTGGATATTGCAAGACAGTTTATGAGCATGGCGTCCCCTGGAGCAACGACAGAGAAGATCAAGGTGACGATCAAAAGTGACGCGCGCGCGTTTTCGCTAGAGACGACGCCGGCTGAGAGCGTGGCAGGCGTGAAGGCCGCGTACCAGGAGAGCGGGGAGAATGCCAACTTCATTCTGCTGCTGCACAAGGGCAAGGAGTTGCCGGACGAGAAGACGCTGGCGGAGCTGGGCATCACGGACGGGGACGTGCTGGTGCACATCGAGGCGGCGCATCAGCCCTTCCATCCGCTCAACTACAAGCTGCTGGCGGAGAGCATCAAGAACCGCAGGAAGCACGAGGACTCGAACATGCAGATGCTGAAAGAAGGTGAGTTCGACGCTGTGGTAGAAGGAGGTAGAAGGATACTAACTCTAGCGGTGTAGACAACATCTGGGCTGCGGGATCAGACGGCATAGTGCACCGCCTCGGTATGGAGAAGAGCATCATCTCGCGCTCGATGAACGGGACGTTGCCGCCCCATTTCGGCAGCAAGAAGGCGGGATCGGCTAGAGCGTTCTTCAACCAGCTCTCAGTGCGCGTCAATGGATGCAGTTACCATGTGCTGCCCAGTATGGAAGGACGCTGGAATGGAGAATTGGCGACCATCCCGCCCCAGGAGGAAGGCAGCCAAGTGTGCTCGAACGACCTGGTGTTCCGCGACGACGAAGGAGTGTGGAGTCAGCGCCAGTCGAGGACGACCATGAGCGGACTCACATCCATGCAGCACATGTGGATAAAACCCGTGTCGGACGGCATCCTCAAGATCGAGACGGACGACCCGACGCTGCGTGGCTCAGACATCACGATGCAGGAACTCGGTACGAATGTCATCATCGTCACAGCTACCTCTAAGCGCTCAGGTACGGCCTTATCCGAAGCTTTTGGTACGGAGAAAGATACTGACGTTGTTGTTTGTGTACAGGTCGTCCGCTGATGGTGGAGACAATCACAGGCATCGACAGCTCGCGGCGTCTGCGTACCATTCAACGTTTCGACGAGTCGGGCGCATTCCGCTCGATTTACGTCATGAACGAGGTCAGGGTCGTTGATGCTGTGTCTGGTGCCATGGAGAAGTACGACAACGCCTTTTAAGCTCGATCTGGAGCCTTATCGGCCGACACGTGCGTGTTGTTGTGTTAAACAGGACGAATGAAATGGACAACCAAAGTTGCATTCATATTGGCCTAACCAGCTACTATGTTATCGTCACTCACATTCCTCCACCTACTCTAAATATCAGTCTTCAATTTATCCCCTGCTGGTGCACGGACTGATTTACGCTTTGCCGTCTAGAATATCCCAAGATGCGCGCTCGAACCACAGTGTCATGGGTCGTGTAGCGCTGCTCACAATTACAGCCACCTGGCTCGGCGTCATCCCTGGGGTGATGTTGTTATTGTTGATACGAACCAATACATCGCCCAAAAACACCTTGCCACTCTCTTCAACTTCGCCAGACCGGCCAAATTCGTCCAACACAAAGGAAGTGACAGCGATCAAGGTGCCCTGTACACCTAAGGTGAGGTACAATCGGTTACGAGCAACCTTCACACGCACGAGGCTAACATTCGATCTGACTTCAGCAGGGTTGGACACTAGGTGTGCAAATGGATGTTCTCGTGACGGCGTGCTAGACTTAAAATCATTCGGCGACAGGAATGACATAGTACCCTCCGTCACAGGATCCTGATAACCTGGTCCACTTGGAGACAAAAATGAAGTTGCCTGAGACGTACTCGCCTTAGGATCTTGCTCAGCCGGGTCACTTAGGGGCAAAAATGAAGTTGGCTGAGAAGTATTCCCCACCTCCGTATCTGTCGGCTCATTATTCACCGATAACAACGACGTTGTAGGCATAGCATCCCTCATCATGCTGGCGGCAGCTGTAGGATTAGTCTCTGCGAGTCTTGCAATTGCAGCGGCATCTCGTGTAGTTACCATGCTCCTCCCTGTAGTTGTTGCAAAAGCCATCACAGCACTTGCTGATGTGGGACTTTCGCGGGGAGTATTGTCGGTAGAGCTTCGGTCTTGTGTGGATACTAGGATGGTAGGTTGCCGAGACGTAACTGAGGTACCCTGCTGGATGCTCCTCAGTTGCTCCGAAGTAGTGCTTTGCTGTGGATCTTCCAAAGATAAGATAGAAATCCTGTTCTCCTCACCACTACTCGACCTTGAATTAGCCACTGCAGAGGAAGCAAGAGGACGTGTGTGTGCCATCGAATTTATACTCCGTCCTGGTAATACATTGGTATGTACCTGTCGTGCTTGTTCGTAATGCGTCGGAATGGTGCGCTGTCGCTGGTTACGCTCAAACTGAGTTGAAGCTGCAGTATTCAGCGCCTGACACATCGGTTTTGGTGATTGTATTGCTGAAGCCGTGAGCCCTCGCATTGGAACAGTGCCATGAGGTTGTCGTATATAGTGTTGCTGGGTTTGATATACACCGCTATGGGCTGACGGCACGGCACTATAGGGAGCTGCATTTCCAGGAACAAAAACACCCATTTGTTGTCCAGGCATATGGCTGTTTTGCCTTGCAGCAGCATTCTGATACACTCGTTGTCTGATAATCTCCTTGTTCGTCGCCTGTTGAGTCCACTGCTGAGCTAGACGTTGCGCCATATGAGGTTCGTGTGCAAGCACCGGTGGGGGAACAAACGACGGCATAACGGTAGCTGATACAGATGAAACTTGTTGCTGAGGCACGGTTGTAGCTGCAGTTGGCGCCACTGCCTGGGTCTGCGCTGGACTTGCCGCACTGGACGTCTGTGCCTGCATCTCCTGAGTCTGCATCTGTAGCTCTGTTGACATCTGCGCGTTCTGTGGTCTGTAAAACGTCAGTACAATCGGTCGGTTGGGCTTCCTGATGAGCTCTGCCAGGTCCCTACTGGGCAATCCCAGCACTCTGGTCTGATTCACCGCCAGAATCATATCTCCGACCTTCACTTGTCCTGTCGCTTCCATCTCTCCAATCTGCCCGTCACCTGTCTTGAGTAATTCCTTAATAAACGTCTCGTTCTTCTCGTTCGTGTAGATGGACGCGTAGAGGCGCTGACCCCACAGACTCACGCGTCGGACATTGGGCAGTGCATTGTCCACCACATCGTCCCTTTTGCGCTTGAGGGTGTGCTGTCGCATAGCTGCCAAGTACTCGTCTACCGCTGCGTCAGTGGCGTTCTCCTGTTGCGGGTTCTCCTTGGCGTGTTTCTTGGCTTCCTGGGCGTCTTGTACCACCTCATCGGCCGAGAAAATATCCACGTCGCCATCGTCGAAGCTCACCTTGTAGAACAAACCGCCCGAGATCCAATAGCAGCCCACGACGGAGCCCCAGAACACGCGATCGCCGAAGTTCTTGCGCACTCGGACGCCAATGAGAAGATCTTGTTCTACGCCTATTACCGTCGCCTGAAAGACACGTTAGGAGAATATTCTACCCTGGAGTAGAGCAGAATCTACGCACCGGTGGGGTGGACTCAGTCTGCACGTCGGCGTCTACCATTTGGGGGCCGGTAGAACGGAAGTGCTGGTTACCGTGATTTTCCTGAAAGCTTTTGGCGGGAGTTTACTGACAGCTGATTCGCTGAAATACAGGAATAAGATGGTGTGGAACACTCCACTTTCTGCACATGTAGATTTTCAAACCTTTTATTCGTTTTTTTTAAACTTATAAAAGCAACCTTTTATTTTTTTAAAAAATAAAAGGTTGCTTTATAAGTTAAAGTTGAGGCGGGCGGGACGGTTTGACGGCACTTGCTGCTTGAAAAGATCGAGGGCCTTGACAGCTGGAGCCGAACAGGATTCGGGGTTGCAGTCGCTCAGCTTGGAGACGTCGCTGATTCTCCAGTCTGTGATGGTGAAAGCCTTCGTGAGTTTGAAAGAGAGGTTGTTGTGGTTGTTGTTTCCTTCATCCGGTTCGTCTAAGCTCTCGTCCACTACCGGTTCACAGTCTGTAGCACCCACAAGTTCAGCATCCTCCACTTCGTTGTCTGCTGTCAGAGGTGAGTTGCACTGGTTCGAGTACTCGGCTTCCAATCGCAGCGTCTGCAAGTCCAGTTCTATGAGGATAAAACAGTTGAGTCAATCGAATGTTGGACGAATTAGGTGAAGCAGGAAAATTCTTACCGAATACCACAGCCTCGATGTTATCAGCTAATGCTTCGTTCAATAGTTCAATTTCCTCCGTTTGAGCAAGTAAAGGTTGATCTGCATCGTCTTCAGCATCAGTGCTCATTACAATACATCGTTCAGATGAAATGGCACCACTAGTCGTGATGACACGTCGTTCAGCGGAGATGGTGTTGTCCAAGTTGGATGCAAAACTCTGCAAAAACTTGTTCAGGTTATTTGATCGAGCTTTCGCAGTGATTTCGGTCTCCTTCGTTTGTTCACGAGCCAACAGCACGGGGGTAACAGTTGCATCTCGCGCATCTCGTCGGCGAGCTCTTGAGGGCTGCACTACTCGCACCGTCTCAGTCGTAGACATCGTTGTGGCACCTTTGGTGCTTTCTTCAGTGTCACCTGAAACCTTCATGTGCGCCTCAAATTTGCTACAGAGACTCTGAACCATTTGTCGAGAACGAAGCTCTTTCAATGCACTTCGGATTGACGACTTCATTGGACCGACAGGTGAGCGGATCGGGATGGAGGAGAAATCGGGTAGTGCTAACTTCAGACGGCGTTCATGAGTAGATTTTTGTACAACAATCTCGACGACATCATCATTCAGCTCCTCATGCTTCTTCGAGTGGTCTTTCACTGGTGATAATCGTCCACTCAGCCATTGTCTTATAGCGAACCCCGCTACAGCCACACCGACAAGTAGTAGTAGCGCAACGAAAACTGCCATTCTGAAGTGCACTTGAGTTCTCTAATGCTTGATGCAACTCTTCGCTTCTTGAGTCCACACCGAGTCACCACCGAGATGGCGTATTTTTGAATGACCAGGTTTCAAGCAAAGGATCATATTTCCACCCCAGTAATTGATGATGAAGCCTTCCCAGCTTGATCGAACACTTAGTCGAAGTAAGGATTATTTTGGTTCGTTGTACGCTAACACCTACTCGAAATCTTGTCACTGGTACTTATTTGGGTTATAAATGAACCAGACGATGAGGTCGATTTCAGTTGAAGCTGGTTATATAAGCGTTCGCTGGATAATATTCTTCTTGCCATTTTCATCATTGTTTCACTCCGTCATTGACTTCCGTTTTGTGTCTTTCTACTGATCTCTCGGTGAAGGAACGCACTCGACCACGTGTGTTGCTGACGTACTATGCTGAATAAGATAGTCATTGGGTGAGGCAGGCTGCTGTATAGTACCCTCTTGGTTTTGCAAGGCCTCGGACGCTCCAGAAGTAGCTTCGTCTTCATGAATGGACGAATCCAGCGATTGTAGTTGTAGCATCACTTCCATTGAAAGTGGCTGCTGCACTCGATCCAAACGTTCGTTACGAAAAGTATTCGTACTCCGTCTAACCGCTCCATTGCGTGAGCACGAGCTCTTAGTGGATCCATTGAAATGGTGGACAGCTGCCATAGCTGCTTGCTTTAACTTTCGCCCTTCGAGATTCAAGTTCATATCACTTGAATGCTTAAACTTGGACAGAACTGACAGCTCCTCGACTGACAAGCTACAGTGTTAGCGACAAAGCAATAGTGAGACTAGTTAGTTTCCATTCAACTAGTGAGCAAGTACAGCTGTAACTACCTCCACGAGTGTCGAAGAATGTCTTCAACAAGAGTGTAGCGGTCCATCTTCTTCAGAATACGCTTAAAACTCTTATTATGCAACCATACCGAATAGCATCTCTCACAAGAATCTGACCGTCCCGGGCGCTCACGATGCACAATCTGATTCTCACAGTCATGCGAGAACAACATCACTCTGCACAGATACGAAGCACTCCATAAACTAAAAGAAAATATTATAGAACATCACCGCAAAACTCACTTGTCTGATCGAAGATCCCGTACCACGTTGACTCGATACGAACCCACATAGTATTTTCCAAAGGCATGAACCAAATCCACATGCTGACGATAGAAATGTTCAGGAACGATACCCGGACAACGCCACCCAGTCGTAGGAAGATGAACCAACTCGGCAGCTCTAGACTCCCTTTCATCTCTGTTCTCCACGTCTTCTTCTTCAATTCTCCGCCTCTTGGGGATTATTCGTTGTGACTCAATCTCGCGTTTCCTCTTCAATCTTCTCTCTTCCTCCCCCGACATCTCTTTGGTCTCCTCGGACGTCCCTCTATGAGTCACCACACGACTCTTATGCATCACCCATGCGGACTCCTGGAATTTCCCATTCATTTTGACCTTAAAACCCTTAGGATCATTGGGTTTGCGACCTCTTCGCGTACTGTAGCATTGAAACCAGTGAAATTGATACTAAGTAAGATAAAATGACACATTTTAACTAAATGTTGAAAAGACCTACCGCTCATAATGCTCGGCACAAGTGCGACACAGAACCCACTCCCCATTCTCTTCATCTAATTCATCCACTTCTGGATCCTGGCGCACGCTCTCGGGCCACTCAGAGCGTCGCCGTCGAGCCTCATACACCATGCAATTCCCCTCGTGTTAGTGTCATTCAGATGGATATACCTGTAAAAATAGATATGGATACATGTACATTGAAGTTGCCTCTATTTGATCTATGCAACTTCGAAGTACTGAAGTATTAGCGTGCGGGCTTCTTGCCCTTGGATAATTTACTCGTCTTCCGAGTCGAAGAGCTAACAGCAAAGAGATTGTCAGCGTCGCTGATATATCGATCTTGATCTTTCGAATGCTGAATAAGAGCTCGCCACGCACGACACTGCTTCAGCAACGTCGAGTTCCCGACAATCCACAGACTGCTCTTGGCACGAGTAATGGCGACGTTCATACGTCGCTCGTCAGCCCAGAAAGCATCAAGGACGTCCTCGTCCTTGTTATTGTGGCTCTGTCTTTTCTTCTTCCTGCGGCCACCATGACTGGTACGCACACACGAATAGATGATGATCTCCTTCTCGCGACCTTGGAAGCCGTCCACGGTGTTCACTTCAATGCCCAGATAACGGTTAAACTCGGTCTCCAGCTTCCCGATCGCACCACGTACTTCGTAGATCTGTTGTTTGTACGGTGCGATGACACCAATACGCTTCTTCCAATCGAGGCGCGGAAATTTAGTGAGCAGACGTCGTATGAGCTGGATCACACTCTCAACTTCGTTCATATTTCGCAGCGATGTCGAACCGCTAACTTGGCTCTGAGTTCCATCTACGTCCAGAAACAATAATGGTTTGAAAGCACGATCGTGATGATAATCCTGTGCCGTCCATTCACTCATGTTGTCATCTTGCACTAGTCGCCCACCGTAAAAGAAGGTTGACGGAAACTCAGCGATTTCAGGATGCATACGATACTGCTGATTCAACAGCAACACCGGTGATCCATTCTCTAATAGTCGCTGCTGCAAACTCCGGTCATATCCCATGGATATGAGCTGCTTCGAAATCACTGTTGCTGGTAGTTGATGGTGATCACCCACAAGCACTACACGATGCGGACGGAACTTGAACGGAATCAATGTACTTGCCTCAACAGCCTGTGCTGCTTCATCAATAATCAAGGCATCAAAGTCTTGCACGATCTCACACATTGCCACAGATCCTGCCCCACTAAGTGTGCAGAACACAATCTGCGCGTTTTTAATGATCGCCTGGCGCGCCTGCTTCACTGTTTTAAATGTACTTCGATGCTTCGTGACCAGATTTTCAAGCAGGACCTCTTCCACCTCGCGAGCATACTTCCGCATTTTCTTGCGGTTTTTCTTGCTGTCACTGGCCTCCCGGGCCGCGGCCATACTCGACAATTGTTGACCGCTAACTGGGCGACCTACACGCACAATGCGTGGACGGTATGACTCGCTCTTCTCACCGTCAAATAAGCCTTCACTGAGAACTCGTACCACCAACTCATCGACAGCAGCATTACTAGGTGCAGCCACGAGGACACGAATCGACGTTTCAGCCACAGTCTTGGACACTGCTGAAGTTCGTGCGTTTTGGAGTGATGCTCCTATTCGAATACGTGCCGTGCCCTTCGTTTTCTGGAGCGTAGATAACCCAGCACCATCCAACAAAGCAGAAAGAAGACCCAAAATTGTCTTAGTCTTACCTGTTCCTGGCTGGTTCCGGACAAAGCAACACCAAGTGTCAGTTTAACGAACACTGGTCAGTCAAAATGCAAAAATGAACACAACATACCGGTCCTTGAATGATGACCCGACTATCCTCGCCTAGGCATCCGAGAATTGCCGCCACTTGCGAAGGATTATAGTGCTCGTGCAGGTATTTCAGCAACCGTGGCGAAAGTATCGAAGACGAAGCCACAGATATCTTTGATGTATGCTCTGGTTTAGTAGCAGGTATTAGCTGTCCGCGTAGAAGTACCTGTTTGAAATCACTTGGGAAAAACGATATTGACTTTATCGCCTGGAACTCGCGTGCACTTGTGGTTGTATTGTGCACTTGTTGAAGTGACCACCTCCAATTGGGTGCCTGCTGATTCGAAAGACACAGCTCTGTTAACACGCTAAAGTTGTCGGCTGCATCATCTCGGTCTCTCTTTTGAGCACGAATTAGTACACAAATTTGGTCACTTAGACCGCCATCTCCGCCCCTACCTCCAGAACCGTTCTTTCCTCCCATTGCAACTACGGAGTCACAAAGAACAACACCAAATACGCACATTTCGTAGTTCTTCCAGCGCGGAGAGCGTATCAATATCAAATCACCGCTCATGAAGTCTGACGTTGCCGTCTTATCCAGTCCAGATGCATCAAATGTGAGAATGCAATCGTTATTGGTGGATGTGCTTCCAGTAAACCCACTCTCGGAAAATATGGCGCCCAAACTTAACCCCGCTGACACCGCAGGCATACCCTGCTCTCCGCAAAGAGATACTGATGTAAGTGACATGTGGCGCTTTGGGCCTGAACCACCTTTTCTGTCGGTCGTGTTGCTTATGGATGCAACTAGCTCTTCCATGATTGCCTCAAGTTGTACGCTGCAATAGTCAACGATGGTAGAATGTTGAGCTGGTAGTTTTCCACCATCATATCGTCGAAGGTGTACCCTATTCTGCTCGGACACACGAACATTTCTCGGTGACATGTCGAGCAGAAAATCGTAAAATTCGTCTAGGACAGGCCATAGTAACGAGCTTTTCACATTCGGTTGCTTCTTCGTGATGATAGACGAAAGACCTGCAATCTTCCGTTTCTTCAAGACAGTTTTCACTGGAATCGAAGGTGATGACATCGAAACAGCATCTGGTTTTGGGTGTTGGAGACTGATTGTTGTTGCACCATTATGAACATCACCATTGGTGAAGTTGGATGATGACTTCACCCTGGTCCTCGTGCCATAATCACCACCTGCTGCTTTCAGAGCTGCTTCCAGTACATTACAGTTAGAGGAATCATCTCCTTCGTAATCTTCGTCTTCACTTCCCGATTCGGACGATGATGATGACGATGAAAGCACTATTGTTTCTCGCCGTTTTGCACAGTTTACAACAGGCACCTCGTCTTCACATTCACTTGTATCTTCCTCGTCTTCTGTGTCGCTAGGAGCAGTCGTTCGTTCAAAAATGTCGCTTTTTGCTGGTGTATCAGGCTCCTGGGCAGCAGCTTGGTTCATAACCAAAGTATCATCTGGTCTCATATCGACAGGAGCCGATAGAAATGATGCGGGGTCAACCTTTCGCTCTGTGACAAAGGTCGTAATATCGCCTTTATTTTCCAAGTATTCGTCTTCATCGGCATCGAAATCATCTTCATGTTGTTGCTTGTGATCTGAGTAGTTTCCGCTGTCAACTGTCGAAGTTCGTGGGGTCGGGCCATCGATCGAATCTTCTCTTTCCTGATCTTCATCCTCATCCCCGTCATTGTCATCATCAGACATTCTAGCATCCGATTCCTCCCCATTACATGTACCGCTCTCGCTCATGGTATGTACACAGTCATCTATAGTATCTTTCGGTGAAGCAATCCCCGTTGATTGTGTCTTCTCAGGTGACTCATTTTCCTGTTCACTTACGATGCGTTGCGTTGGAGAATGTTCATCTGTGCCATGGAAAATGACACAATCAGACTTTGGTGGCATTGATGATGGCTGATCGTGAGATATCGCAGTACTTGATAACTCTGATGCAAGCTCTGTGCGCTCAGCAGAAACGCCGCTACCATCTTCAGACTTGTTTTGGTGTTCACCACGCCTTCTATATTTGCTGGGAGCACCTTGAATATCCACTGAAACTGCGCTTTGGTTCTCAATAATATGCCAACTACGGAGTTCTTGAGTGTCCCCGTCCTCCAAGACGAATGCCGCTTCATTCATATTCTTGTCACTATCACATCTAGCCAAGTCCAGATATCGAGCGGTCGACTTAGCTACTGGAGAGCACGGTGAAGTATTCGATGGTGACGTCACTGATGATGTTTTGCCGTAATCGACGTTGGCCTTCTTAGCTGGTCGACTTGATTGCCCATATACTGGAGGAACCTCTAGCTGTGTTGGTGGTGTCACAGCAGCTTGAAGGAGCTCGTTGGACCGCCTAAGACTTTCATTTTCTCGCTTCAAGCGTTCCATCTCTTCCAATATCTCTGGTGCCACCACCACAACCGATGCTGTTTGCTCGGTTTTTACTACTGCCCTTGCCTGTAGGGAATGAGAAATGAGAGTATCCGTGGTAACTTGTATGGATTGGATTTGCACGTGTGGTTCTGCAGTTGATGATTTTGCCAGTGTCGGAGAGGAAACCGGTGTCTGAAAACTAGCTGAGGTTAACAGTTTAGTGTCATAAGCAGCAGCATCTCCGTTATAGTGCGGCTTCTGAGGGGTTGCAAGCTTTCGTTCCACCTCTTCAAGCGCCATTGCAAACATGAGATCTTCTTCCACGTCATCAACAATGAACTTGTTTTTAACCGGACTAGACGGTAGTTCGGCTGAAACAGGAGCTGCACTGACCACGGATTGAGTAGCTTGAATTGCACTTGACACGTCCGTTTGCGTGCTCGGGACATGCCTATCAGTTGTAGTCGATTGAAGAACATCCACTGCTTCAGCCGTACTGTAAGGCTTCTCCGTAGCATCAACATCAGCTGCCACAAGCACCTCCTGTCGTACAGGTGACACAGTACCAGAAACAGAAACATTTAACGCAGCAGTCGGCTTTGTATGCAGTTGCAGCGTTTGAATGCGGTATTCCACTCGTTCGCTCTGTTCTCGCTCCAGTTGTGCTTTCACTTCGGCCAGCGTCCTCTTCGCAGTCGTCTTTCGTGTCGCCCTCTTTACTGGTGCCTTCTTCGCAGCGGTTCCAGCCGCTTTCTTGTCTATCTTTCGCGCCTGCGCTCGAGTCCTCGTCACTTTGACGGCATGCGTCAAGTCTTCCACTGCATTCGCCTTCACAGAAGCAGCTGTTGCCTCTGGAGCCGCCAGTCGCTTCTTGAACTCGCGCATGCCCACATCCACACTAACGAACTCGCTCTTGTCGCGACGTGGCTTCTTGCGCTGGGTCCCAGATGCCACCGCTTGGCGCTTCAGACCTGTGTCCATGCTAATGATTGAGCGTATTTCAGCCAACCACAGTCGAGTGTAGCCACATGATATGTTTCACGTGGTGCACACGAGTCGCCAATATTTAAGCGCGTTCTGTCAGCGCGCTTAAAATGACTCGTGCGACCTTCGGATAACCGCGCGGGAAGACCGCTCTCTACCAGTCGTGCTTGTCCCCAGATTTCAAGAATCCGAAGCAGCTAACATGTCCGAGGTCGAGAAGAAGGAGGA
Organism: Phytophthora megakarya; assembly: GCA_002215365.1. Lineage (NCBI taxonomy): Eukaryota > Oomycota > Peronosporomycetes > Peronosporales > Peronosporaceae > Phytophthora > Phytophthora megakarya. The sequence continues at coordinate 6,791 of NBNE01000645.1, read as the reverse complement.
GACGACGCCCAAGGTGGAAGCCGAGGAGGCCGAAGCCACCAAGGACCCGGAGTCGGAGGAGCCGCAAGCGTACTTTGAGCCGGTGGTGAAGCTGGACGAGGTGGAGGTGACGACTGGCGAGGAGGAAGAGGAAGTGATCTTCAAGCAGTACGTGGGCGTGTGATTGGCGTTTGTAGCTGAGCACTAAGCGTTTTTTTGCGTTTTTATCAGACGTGCCAAGGCCTTCTGCTACCGTGAGTCGCTGCTAGACAAGGGAACCGGCAAGAAGACGTGGTGCGAGCGCGGCGTGGGCGACGTGCGCTTCCTCAAGCACAAGGAGCACCAGAAGGTGCGCATGCTCATGCGCCAGGAGAAGACGCACAAGATCCTGGTGAACCACCTGGTGGAGTCGCGCACGGAGCTCACGCCCAACATGGGCAGTGACCGCGCCTGGGTCTTTAGCTGCTACGACTTCGCCGAGGGCGTTGTGGAGACGCAGGTCTTTGCGCTGCGCTTCGGCAACGCCGAGAATGCGGAGAAGTTTAAGGAAGCGCACGATGCCGCCAAGGCTAACAACAAGAAGCTCGAAGAGGGGGCGGATGCGGCCGACACGACGGCGGGCGACGACGCCGCCAAGGCCCTCGAGTCGCTGGACGTCAAGAAGGAGGAATAGACTGAGACAGCGGAGTGCAGGTGACAGAGGTTTGGCTCTTGTTGAAGTTTTCATTTACTACATTTTCAACCAGTTACCTCGTTTTCCGTTTCTTTAAGGTTCCGTAGTAGCTTATGGCGCAGGTAGCAAGCGATCGATCGAGTCGTCTTGGACGTGGAACGAGTCTCGACACGAAGTTGTGGCTGGAGCCGAGCGGTTGTAGACCAACACGCCCACGATGATGAGGGAGAAGCCCACGAAGTAGAGACTGCTGAGCTCCTCATTGAACAGGTACTTGGCTGCCACGACGGCGAAAAAGTCTGACGTGAGCAACGACAAGTTGAAGACTGCGGCGTCACCTGTCGTAAGAAAGATCTGCGTAGCCACCGGTTAGATCAGGGGCTTGTCGTATTGCAATTGAACGTACCGACGTCGACGTGTACATGACGAACAGGGTGACGATGTAGCTGAGAAGACATAGTCCGCTGGGCCAAGTCCTGGTTGTACACGATAATGAGTCCTCTACGCCTCGAACGAGATGATTCGTACCAGTTTACACTGCGGACGACGTTTCCTTCGAAGTAAGCTGCCTGTATCGAGCTGATGAGGAAGCCGAAGAGCCCCATCATACCGAGAAATTCCATCTGCACTACAGTCAGTTAGCTGCGTCTGCAACTCATCACGACCAGCTACTCACTCGACGGTTTTCCTTCTTGACCAGATACTCTTGGCCCACATTGGAGCAGGCGTAGACAGCACTACCCATCAGACAGAGCACATCTCCATACAACGCAGAGACGTCCCACGACGCCTTGAGCATTGTCTCCTGCTCTCGAATTACGTCCGAGATGACCAGAACACTAATCCCCACGAGACAGAAGAGCACTGCTACAAAGTGCGAGCGCGTGTACTTGGCTCTCAGAAACCTTGTCGACAGCAGCATCACCACTGGTATCGTGAAGCAATCCAACAGCATGACGCTCGAGATGGACGCGTACTTGTACGCGCAAACCACCAGAAAATTGCCTTGCACATCAGCAACTGCCAACAGTAGATACTGCCACCACGGGATCTCCAGTTTGTAGCCTCGCTGGCGTTGGAACCGCATGATGGGGTCCGCTAAGTACATGCATAGCAGTAGATAATTGCCAGCACTCTGCGTCACTGGAATCTGGATCTGAAGTACACAACACCCACTCGTCAGGAAAGCTGTCTTTACAGTTCAGTAGTAGTAGAGTGAAAACGCGCCTGGAACGAGCCGTTCAACAGTTGAGAGAACACCCCGGTGCATGCAATGAGCACCGAGATAAACTGACCGAGAACCAGCGCACGGTTCTTGTCATACATGGTCCAATACGAGGAACACCGACCATCCGTCGCCATCGGCCACGTTTATGGGAAGTGGCTGTTCACTCATGATCTAAGATCTCGTTTTCGAAGATCATTGATCTTCGAAAACGAGAAGTATCCTATTATTGTGAATTAATATGAAGAGAAACACTGAACAGGTGGGGGGATACATTCTCGGATAATCATTATCATAATGCCTACTGTGGCTGTTCCTGATGGTACGGCTCCTCGATCTTCTTCACCATCTTGTCATACAATGTGCAGTTGCCGGCCTGTTTCTCGGCCATGAGGCGATTGAGCATGGGCTTCCACTTCCTTCCACGCGTGTTGATAAACCAGTTATTCACCTGATCCAATGTGATCCCTCCTTCGTGTGCCAGCCACTCTTTCTCCTCTTCGGTCGGGTACGGATGGTGTAGATTGTGCTCGAACCATTCGTGCATCAGCTTCTTCGACAACTTGGACAAGCTCGATCGTTTCTTGGGCAAACTGTTGCGAGCTGCAAGCTCCATAGCGTACGGAGACACTTGCGAGAGCGACAAGGAGAGCGACGGCAACAAATGGCCACCTCTTCCCGTGTTCGGCTGTGGTTGCGCCTGTGGTTGCTGCTCCATTCGCCTCTCACCCCACACGCGCAAGTGGTGCGCTGTTTGTTGATAACGAGTTTGTAGCGTGGGGTCTTCTACTTGGAGAACCGCCTCTGCCATATTCTGCATCGCCAACGCCTCCATGTACTGCGATTTACTGGCGCTGTTTGCGTCCAACTGGTAGGTCAATGGGGCTGGCATGCCCTCAATCGTAGCTGTGAACGGGTCGGAACTAGGTAGGACCTGTACTGCTGGGTTGTTTGCGAGCAGCAGCATTTGTTGGAAACTCTCGTTACCTTGAAAAGCAGCATCTTCAAACAACCGCTTGCGGCTCTTTTCGACATTCTCCGTCGCCTCCTCTTTGGTAGACATCGGTTGGGAAGCAGATTCGCCTGGAGACAGAGACGACAGCATCGTGTGAAGTTCTTGCTGCATGTCTTCACTTTTCACCACCACGCTTTGTGTACGACACAACGGCATCTTCTGTTTCACCGCACGAGCCTCCAATGTCTTTGCAGCGCACTGTCGTCGTTTTCGGGATGGATCATAATTCGGTCGGTTGGGGAACGTCATGATGCAAGGTGGAAAAACGGTGAATGATCGATTCAACTGCTGGTACGTTCTTGTCTCAATCCATCAAACCACGAATTTGTTTTGATTGATGGGAAGCGACTACGAAAACAGAAAACGAAATTTTCACAATGAAATGAGACTAGAGGAACTACTGGTTCGCTCCTGGAGTAGTCGACGACTCCGACTGCGTTCTTGAACGGAGCGAGCAACTTCAGACTGTTCTCGAGTAAAAAGTAGAGTTTCATCAACCTGGATCGATATTTGTTGCAATTTGGCCATGAGTGAAGTCTGGTGCTGCTCCGTGTCCTCGTCGTCGTGAGCATAAGACGACGTTGTCGATATCGTGGAACTTCGACTTTGACGAGTCATGTTCGCTGGGGCCTTCTCATAGATCACGACCGCAGAGCTCTTCAATCTGCTGGCATTGAGAACGTCCCCACCCTCGCTCTCGTTGTCGATGTCGACTTCCTCACCTTCACTAGACGACGACGCCCACCCGATGGAAGACAAGTTGGATGCGCGAACTTCACTGTGGACGCTTAACACCTGGACTTGTGTCGATATATTGAAGACGAAGGACATCAAGGACTGTTTACTGCCTGCCATGCTCAACGCTACTTGCTCCTCCATCGTCGTATTGTCCGCTTTAGGGCTGTCGATGACTCGGAGTTGGGTAACAGAGAAGAAATTCATCTTGGTAAAGCATTCACGACAAAAGTCAGTTCGCTTGAGATGACCACTTGATATCGCGTCCGGAGTGAGAACGGTCTCTTTGCATCGGCACTTCTTGCAAACAGGTTTGCTGCAGCCAGCACAATTGGTAAAGCTCTCGAAGAAAGACGGGCTTCCCGTGCAGACGCAGCAATTCTTTCTCGACGAGCTGCATTTCCAAACTCCAAGACGATTTGTCGACATCATAAGCGCCAATTTCTTCGCGCGGGTGCACTCCAGCGCATTGACAAACGACAGCAACGCGTCTGACGCCGCTTTCGTCGCGAAATAAGACAAAGTCGCAGTGTCAATCTCTCCCTGCATGTACACACCTACTAGATCATCTTCCAGCTCCTCGAACAGGTAACACAACGACACTTGTGCAAATTGTTGCATCGATTTATGAGGATACCCGACAGACTGCATGACATGGTACCCCATGCGCTGTCCAGTTACTTGCCGCACCATGCCCATTTTGTCAAAGTAGCACAAGTCCCGATTGTTCACCATGGTCAACTTGATGGTCGCACACTTGATCCCCGTGAAGGCGTACGGCTCCAATCGAGTCTGCTTCTGTACTACTTTCAGCACTGCACTATCGATTAGTTTCGAACACTTGATAGTGTTCATGAGGGCCATCTCTTCCGTGGTGTCACAGTACAGTCCTTCCATGACATCGTCGAAGCGAGCATGCAGTGTCCCGACGCACAACAACGGCGTGGGTCCTACGGAGTAGCAACCACGAAATAATCGGACACCGCGGTTCGATCGTAGATTTTTCCATCGGTTGGTGTCGACGTCTCCATCCAAGTTCCCGAACGCATCGATCGTCTTCGTCAACGCTTTTTCAGCACGCTTGTGGTACCGATCCAGTTGGTGCAGCTCCAAATTCACGTCCACGCGACTACGCAGTGGTTTAGCGTGTCTTGGGGTTGGGAGGTAGCTAATGAACCGCGAACCGAAACCAGGACGACGAGAACTCGATTGTGTCATGGCGATTGTCGTTTAAGAAGTGAGAAGCTGGTCGATTAAAAAATCGTTTGTTTGTGGGCATTTCCAGCTCCGGAGCGACTTGGCATGACGCAGCAGCGGACGCGATATCGCATAGGACGTCCGACCGGGAAGCTTCGTCGGTACGCCACGCCGTGCTGCCAGCACGGCGTAGCACTGCTGGTGGCTCCCGTGATCTCGTGGTCTACAAATTGGCAATTTGTAGACCAATTTGAAATTGCTGGAGCGACTATGAGAGAGAGCAGCGTCAGTCGGTCAGACGTGATGGCATCTGGCTTCGGCATTGACAGGCACGTGCGCTTGGATAGACGGTGGTCGAGTGTGCGTTCATCGGAGCTTTCGGTGTGATAAACCGTAAACCCATCGAGATCTCGGTGGATGCCGTATCGACAATGTTCACGGGCAACGGCAACTGGACGATGTCGTCTACACGCTAACCTACCATCCAGGTGCTCTTCACCAAGTATTCCTACGAAACATTCATGACTGTACTATAGACTCGGTGTTAATGTCCCTCCATGTTGACGATATGTTTTCATATCAAGGGCCTCCTCTCAGCAGGGGTCGGAAATAATAATATAAATACAATAAGGAAGTGAATAGAGGCACTGAGTAAGATCGTATCTAATCGGTTTCGTACGGTACACATTCGGTAATTTACGCAACAGTTCATTTCCGTCATTTAAATACTTTCAAAAATCTGAAATATCTCACCCCTTCTCCCCCTTTCATCCATCCTGCAACTTCAGTTGAGTTTTGCGCACGTCGACCACAAGCAACGAACCTGCTACCTAAAATGTACGTGATTGTATCATGTACATGTTTGCTTGTTTGACTCCCCTCTCACTGTCCTCTCTTTCGTCTTCTATGCAGCTATGAGCGGGAGCGAGCCAGAAGCGGATGTTTCATTACCAGGTGTGTGGGAAGCGCCTCCGATAACGAAGGAATGGCACGACAACTGGGAAGGGTTCAAGGGCTATATGGCGGAGTATCAGGCGGATACCCACCAGGTCTTTCGGCTGCGCAGCTTTACTTCTGTGAATCACCGCAACAAGGAGATCAAGACGGCGGATTGAGTTTGTGGATGTGATGCAGTCGTCTGGGTCGAAGCCGAAGAAAATCATGCAGTTTCTACAAGAAAAAACAGGTGATAAGTTGCTGCTGTTTTTGTATACAGATACTTGCACTCACGCGATTTCTTAACTGTTTAAATAGGGAAGAACGTAACACTTCGAGATGTCCACAACATGGTTGCGCGAATGCGGGAAGAGCGCCGTGGAAATACCACTGTGGAGGAGCGACTTGAGAGTCTCTTGCGAGGATTTGCCAACCGATCTTCTGTTTTTGTGGACGATGACGAGTTGGCGCAGACTATAACCTTACAGACACGGCAGATGCGACGATGGTTCAAGGCATTCCCCGAGGTGATGATGGTGGACGCAACACACAACACGAATGAATCAAGATACAAGCTGTTCTCGTTCATGATACACGATGTGTACGGACATGTAAGTTTTAGTACACTTGAGTACCTATAGTTACCTGCGTGTACATATTGATGCTTGTGAGTACCAATAGGTACACACTAGGAACTGAGTGGGTGTCTGTAGATCATGTCGATGTCTCGAGGTACTCGCGGTTCTAATCTAGTTATCTGTTCGTGTTCTAGGGTCAGTATGTGCAACACAGTTTAATGGAAAACGAGAGTGCAGAGTGCCTGTCCGATGCCATAAACGCTTTCAAGTTCTGTAATCCGTCCTGGAAACATATCCGTGTCGTTGTTATCGACAAAGACATGTGAGAGCTCAGCTTGTTGGAGTCTCACTTTCCGAACGTGAAAGTAATTCTGTGCCACTTGCTCATGTTCTTCGAGTGTTTCACTCGAGGCGTGATTATACCCTCGAAACCAAGTACAAGTCTTGTTCGGT
>NBNE01000644.1:0-19010 GCA_002215365.1 Phytophthora megakarya | reverse complement strand
CCGTCTTGGACACTGTCCGATCTCGAAAAGGGCAACCGTTTGGCAAATAATTGTTGAGAAGAGGTTAAGAACCTCTTCGAAGGTTGTCGGATGAGGGTCGCAGGATCCCTCGACTAGCAATGACTGGCGTCAGTTTGGAAGAGTCGCCCAAGCCCAAACATCGAAGCTGACGCAAAACGAAAAATCTGGTGGCGGTCAAGTCAGGCGGCAAGGAGGAATGGATGGCATGGATTCCGAGTGCAGCGGGGTGAGGCAGTGTATGACTGATTGGTAAGGTGGGGTGACACAACGATGGTGACGGAACGGTTTATTCTGCGAACGCTGTTTGCGGTGGCGTCCTACCCTGACGGTAGGGTAGACAAGGTAAGTATGGAATGCCCAAGGTACAAGTTGGAAATCAGTTGCGATTTTGCCTTCAAGTTAACAAGTTGACTTTTATATTTGCCTTTTTGTTTGCTAATTTTACTCTACCTGACCGTCCTTCCAGCCCGCGAAGACAGTTCCTCCGAAGGCAGTCGTGGCACGTAAACCACTTCATTGGAACAGGGTGTCAATTGTTACTCGTGCATAATCGATCCTATTCTCCTGATACGCATCACTTCTGTCTTTATAATTGGGTTTCATTGGATAAAATAAGTTATGAATAGTGCACTACATAAACCAAACGTTAAATACATGGGACGATACATTTCGGAAACCCCCCGGAATTTTTCCATTATGTGATTAGAAGAAACGGAACCGTTGGAGGTCAGAATTTAGGTTTTTAAATGCTCAAACTTGATTACTTTGTAAAATTCGTAGCACTTGCGCCTCGTGAGTTCACCAATCTACCAGTGGAACGGATATGCCTCACAGGGGCTCCCTGAGGATGGATTTCTTGTTCTCTTTAACCCCCTGTAGAAGAAGTTCGACTCGTCCAATTCCGCACTTAGGACAAAACTTGCCGTATTTGAAATTTCCAGGATTAATCTTGGTTTTCATCCAGGATTATTCTATGACTCGCACTTAAGTGGGAGTATTTGAGTACTTTTTTCTGCAAATAATCCTGGCCTCCAACACCTGCCTAGAAACAAAGATATTTGTAAAGATAAAAATGCCAAGAATTTGCTCCAGATTTGATTCAACATATGATTGGATGAAATTATAGTAAATTCTCCATTTCCTATGAATCCTTTCAAATTCTATCGCTCCTGTAAACTAATGGCATTTGGTGAATAACTAGTGTTAATAACTAGTGTTGCAATGAACCCGTGGTTTACGGTATTTATACTATTTGCAATAGTTAGCCATGTTTCTATGGCAGCTTGGAATCAGATTCTTGTTGCGCGAATGCATGGATATAATATATCCAGATATTATCTAGTGTAATAGGTATTGTGAGGAGTAGAAGGTTAGTAATTTAATTGGGTACTTTGTCTTAATGAACCCTCTATGGGTTAACATTGATGGACATTATTAATATCTCATTGGTTATTTAAAATGAGATATACATGTATTATGACGTATTTAAAAAAATTGATCAATCACTTGTGTCGAGCTTTCGTAAGACGGACGAGTTATGGATCGTAAGTTGGACTTGATTGGTTGAAATTATCTACATCGGGTTGATTATTCGGTGACTTGATTAGTTGCTTTACGCTTTCGACTGCGGAATGGCACGGTTCGAGCGTCTGGGTTTGCTTCGTGTAGAGATTCTCGAATGCACCGAAGAGTTGTGGCAGCTCGATCTGCTCTACGTAATGTTCTTCCGCTTGTTGGCATCTTCATAGGCACATTTTCGATGGCTGTCCTGAAAAGTACATCGGCTTCGGGCTGACTTTGAGGTAGTTGCAGATCTCGGCCAGTCGTGGACTTTACAGCGTCGCACAAATGTTTGATCAGATTTGTCCACTCAGAGTATCGTTTACGCTCGATTTTCGTAGCAACATCTGATGGCTGCAGTCCTTTGAACGGAGGATCCCATAGTTGCATTTCCAAACCACCAAAGGTGCCAGACACCAAGAGCATCAACGTCAGGAAATTCGAAATCTTCTGGTAGCCGATGAAACTTACCATCTCTCCTCCAGTAAATGATCGTGCTGTGGCTTGATTCTGACGGCGATTCACGTTGCAGTCTATTGCTATGGTACAGACCAGCTTCATTTAGCAGCTCACGGATTGTAGCCTGAAGCTCTTCCTTTCTCATTGCGCCTGCACCGATCCCCTTTTCGTCCAATAATCTTGAAAACCCGCTCAGCAATACATCCAGCATACGATCAATGGCTTGTTGTGTCTCCCATTGCTGCTGGTAGAGGTGAACATAAGGCGGAATACCGGTTGGTACCATGGGAGAACTACCGTTTGGGTCTAATTTACAGCGGAGCGAATTCATTCCTTGTTGATCGCGAAAAATTGCCGTGGCCAATAATTGGTGCGTAACTGGCATCGATTGTCTCAAGTACTCCGAGTGTTGAACCAGCAAAGCCAAACACAGTATCAAAATTGGATGCATACGTGTATCCTTACTCATTGACGGGAACATCACTTGTAGAGCAGCTTCAACTACACTTTCATTTAAGCTTTTGAAGTGTGGTGGCAGCACTGCAAAATTGGTGTAGGCTCTAGCAGAACTCGGCTACAAGAACGCAAAGTGGGTGGCGGGAAGATCGCTGTGCTCTGGTTGATGTTCTCCATCTTCGACTGGAACACAAGTTTTAACCAATAGGAGACACTTGTTGATCGCAAGATAGCCATGCTACGAACCTCCCGCACACGCCATTGTCTGTCGGTCAATACTAAAACCAAGATCTTTGTGGTCCCGTCAAAAAATTGTTAAGAAAATATATGACATCCGTCTTACGCTGAGTCACAAAAAAGAAGTTTTGTCTTACAAAGTAGTAGAATCTGTTTTTGAAGGGTATGTGATGTATAAGGAATCTGACGGTCGCTGCATGGACTCTGGATAAAATCTAGAGAACATGACTGAAGGTATAACAGTGAAATGGTATGTCGTTTTCAATAGTACCGGTATTGACAGATCTTCAACAAGGCTTATATAGGAAAATTTATTCTTTTAACGTCTAATTAACCATTAATTAAACGTTAATGGGAAAACATATCGAATTTACAGGCAAAATACTCAGTAAATATCTCTGTCAGTACGCAACAAAGAGAAAAAGTAAATGCAAAATGTTACATGTAGTAATTCACAGCAGATTGCAGTTTTGAAAACCAATGTTGCCGTATCCACAACAAAGTGGGAAAGACAATTTCTCTTAGACGACAAACCTCCGTCTTCTGTTTGGAGTTGTCTATACTTTTCATAATATGATACTAGCTCATGAATGCCGGTCTAGTATCTAGTTCCGCCTTCCAGAGGTTCCAACGTTTATCATTACTTTCCTTCCTCTGCATCTCAACAATACAAAGGAGCATTCGATCGTCTCTCCTTGCACCCACTTTCGTGATTGAGAAGGGACTATCATACCTAGTGCTTTGTTCCACATAATCATGCAAATTCTTCAAAACGTCACGGATAATGTTATTGTACATGTATTTTAATATTAAATCCTTTCAAACTGAAAAATGCAACATGTGTGTTTGCTGGATTGGGATTTTGTTCCGTTTGCCAAGTTGATGGATTGCCAGATTCAGGATCAGAAACAATTTGCTTGTGATATTGAGGAGAAAAAACTGCATGCAGTTTTTAGAGGGAAGAAATTTAATGGGGGTTAGAGTTTCCACAAAACCTTCCGCTTCAATCGGAAGATGTGTTGGAACGACGGAGGTCCGCGTAAACTTGTTTGTATTATTTATTATAACTGCCTGGCATCACCACAGCAGGTACGACGTGCTCACAATTTAAAAAGTTTGGAAGCTCACAACACTTCGCCCCACTTTTGGAAAATTTGCACAGATGCGTCTTCGGTTTTCGCTTCTACTGGCGGCGAGTGTCGTGTGCTCCGTAGCAACTGCGAAAGAAAGCGGCTTTACGGATAGTGTAAAAGAATTATTTGGTGGTGCTCAAAAATCAATTACTACTGGAAGTTCGGCTTCGTCTTCCACTTCTGGTGCGGTTGACGACGAGGTGTGTGTGTACAAATGGTCCTCGCTAAGTTGTGAACCCGCCGACTCGTGTGCTGTGCAATACCAGTTTGGTGATATGACTCCATCGCAAGCATGTCGTGTGAAAGACACGAGTGACTCGGCCAAGACACCGCAGCAACTCCACCTAGCGTTTGCTGGCAAAAAAGCTGGGTCGGGTATGACGCTCTCCTGGACGACATTTGCGCTCGAGAAAAGCCCTGCAGTATGGATCGGAAGCAGCGAAAGCAACGTGGCTCGTGTGGAGGACGTGAAAATCGAAACAAAATCGTACTACAAAGACAAAAAATACGAGTTGTACAGCTACCATGCCGTGGTCACGGGGTTGACGGCCAACACTGAGTATTTCTACAAAGTTGGAAGCGCGGACAATAAGAAGTTTCAGAGTACTGTGAGTTCATTCACGACTGCTCGAAAAAGCGGGGACGAAAGTCCGTTTACCATCGCTGTGTACGGTGACATGGGAGCCGAAGCAAATTCCGTCGCATCGATTAAATATGTCAACAGTCTCGTGGGCAAAATTGACTTCATTTATCATATCGGAGACCTGTCGTACGCCGACAACGACTTCCTCACAGCGAAGACGATCTTTGGCTTTTTCTATGAGCAAGTGTACAACAAATTCATGAACTCAATGACCAACGTCATGCGGCAAATGGCCTACATGGTGCTCGTAGGCAACCATGAAGCCGAATGTCATTCTCCTACGTGTCTGTTGTCCAACAGCAAGAAGGATCAACTTGGAAACTACTCGGCGTACAACTCACGATTCCGAATGCCTTCGCCCGAGAGTGGGGGTGTCTTGAATATGTGGTATTCGTTCGAGTATGCCTCCGTTCATTTCACAACGCTTTCCACCGAGACCGACTACCCAAACGCTCCTACCAATGCATACTTCACGAATCGAGTGTATGGCAATTTTGGAGATCAGTTGGCGTGGCTTGAAGCAGATCTGAAAGCTGCGGATGCCAACCGTGACAACGTGCCGTGGATCATCGTGGGGATGCATCGTCCAATGTACACAATCCGTTCTTGTGACGCCAACGGTGTGCCTAACAACGACTACGAGGCTCTGAATGTCCAAGAATCCTTTGAAAGATTGTTCATCAAGTACAAAGTGGATCTCGTGCTGCAGGGACATGTTCATGCGTATGAACGTCATTACCCGACAGCAAGAAACAAAGCGATTATGACTGGCGTATCCAAAGATGGAAAGACCTACATGAATCCAAAGGCCCCAGTGTACCTTATTACCGGGGCGGCCGGAGGGCCTGAGGGCTCGTATAAGTACAAGAACCCACCGGCTCCAAAGTGGCTTGCGTTGATGGACAACACACACTTCGGTATCACAATGCTTTCGGTAGCACCCACCAACCTTACGCTTACTACGATCGAAAGCGCCACAAAGACAGTCATGGATGAATTTTCAATCGTGAAGGAGTAGAGTTGAAAAAAAGACGCCACGTAAATAAAGGCTGCTACATGTAGTTTTGATTGGAGCTTCTACTTCTGTTGTATAAGCAACTCGGATAAGCACCACATCCCAGATAACGGTATGTTTTGATTGAGCCTCAAGCTTTGAAGGCATGAGCTCGGTTGTGATATCAACACATATGCAAGTGATGCTGTCTACCCCTCATCACTTAGCGCACTCCTCTCAGGTCGAGTGCCGTTTACCACCAGTGGAAGATTTGCTGATACCATTGGCGCTGGTGGTCGTGCTGCTCGAACTGTTGCTGGTACTGCTGTTGCTGCTGCTGGTACTGTTGCTGTTGCTGCTGTTGGTGGTCCTCACTGTCATCCTGGTGGTTGTTTCCACCCTGGTTGCCTCCGTGGTTGCCACCCTGGTTACCACCCTGGTTTCCGCCCTGGGTGTTCGGGGGAGTAGCAGTGGTAGCTGCAGGGGCGGCTGTCGTCGAAGACGGCTCCGACGGTGTGCCGGAATTCGTGGTTGTAGCCGCAGGGGTCTCCGGAATCGGGGTCTCGGTAACCGGGGTCTCCGTAGCCGGGACCTCCGTAGCCGCGCTGCCGGTGTTCGAAGAAGTCGAGCTGGTGACCGGGCCCTCCGAGCCTGTCGAAGCCGAAGTAGAGCTCGTTGACGACGGGGTCTCCGGAATCGGGGTCTCGGTAACCGGGGTCTCCGTAGCCGGGGCGTCTGTAGTCGCGCTGCCGGCGTTCGAAGAAGTCGAGCTGGTTGCCGGGCCCTCTGAGCCTGTCGAAGCCGAAGTAGAGCTCGTTGACGATCCTGATGTCGAAGCAGCAGCCGAGGCAGAGGCTGAAGCAGAGGCCGAACCAACCGAACCCGAAGCCGAAGCCGAAGCCGAAGCCGAAGCAGAGTCAGAGCAAGCAACCGATTTCTCTAGTAGCATGCTCACGTCCTTGTAGCTCAGACCAATGCTAGTTACAGTGTCCGCAGCAGGCTTCGCCTTAGCAAACCACAGGAAATCAGGGTGGTCGCTGTCCGAGTTGTACACCCATTCACCGCCGATGATCTCACCAGCGTCGTCCAGCTCCAGAAGGTAGTAGTAGTAGTTACCAGTCGTGTATCGGTCGATTTCGCCCGAAGACACGAGGCCACCGTCCGTGTACGTCTCGAAGATCCACGACAGACGCGTCTTGACGTACACGATGCTCTTCGCTGCGGCATTAAACGGGTACTCCTCGAGTCCATAGAAAGTCTGCGCAGCTTCCTCGAGCGCCATGGCAGTCTGCTCGTACACCTTGAAACCGCGCACGGGTTGGTTCCACACCTCAGCACCGGCCGTCACGTCAGCCACGAACGTGGCTTTCAGCTTACCGAGCATGTTTGCAGCAGCAATGTGGAAGTACGCAGGGTTCATGTCACGGTACGCGTCGTTCGTGTGACGGCCGTACTCATCGACACCATCGTCGCCACCGTTGTAGCGAGCGCCGGTGAACACCGTCGACACCTTAGCGCCATCGTAGACGTCCGAGATCAGAGCCTTGATGTCCAGAGGCTGGAACGTCACGCCGTTGTGCGTCACGGGGCACTCCGGCTCCTTCTCGGTGATGGCAGCCGGAGCCCAAGCGTGGCAGATACCAAACCAGGTCGGGATGCAGTAACCGGAGTTCTGGCCGGTACGCTTAGCACAGGCACTGCCGTCGTTGCGAGAGGCACAATCGCTGTCGGATGAGCACTTGGTGCGCTTGCTCTGCGAGTCGACACCGTTGTCCTTGGACACCTTGTTCATGAAATCCGTCGGGTCCAGACCGAACGCTGTGGCGTACTTCTCAGCAGGACTCGGCTGTCCCTGGCTCCAGACAACGTTGATGCTGTCCTGGTAGGTCGGCCAGTACGGACCCGCCCACGGCGCCGGCGTGTACACTCCTTCAGTCGGCAAATCCTTCAACGTCATCTCCATCTTGGTGCCGAAGTAGGCTTCAAGCTTGGCGATGTCCTTGTTCGAATTAGCCTCAAGCTGACGCTTTGTCTGCAGCTTCTCCTCGATAGCATGACCCGACACGGCGGTGTCGCGCAGCTTACGGACAGGAGCGGGTTCTTCCCAGCCAGTGGCGCAGTCCTTGGGCTTACCCTTGTCGGCATTGCCTGTCGTCGTTCCGGTCGACGTTCCGGTCTTGGACGGTGTGTTCGAACCCGTCTTGGACGGTGGAGCCGTGACCGTCGATGCACCCGTCTTGGACGGAGTGTCTGTGCCCGTCTTGGACGGAGCAACGGTGACATTCGATGTGCCGGTCTTGGTAGTGGGGGCTTCCGGGGTCGTCGACCCCTGCTTCGTCGAGTCCTTCAGCACATATGCATCCTGGTCGGCTTCGTTGGTCGGAGTATCCACAGACACCACAACCGTGCCGACCTTGGTGTGCACCGGTTCGGTCGGGGGCGTGGTCAAATTGGCCAGCAATTCCGGGTACGTCACCGGCACCGTCGAGATGGTGGTGATGTCCGGCAGCGTAGGGTCCACCTCAACTTCGATCTCACAGTCTTGATCGGCAACATCAGCGCCGAACGCAGGGAACGAGGTCGAGATGGTGTCCGTCGTCTTGGCGATGGTGAACGGCTCATAGTACAGCGACGCGGCAGAAACCTGCTGCATCTGCAACGCTACGGCAGCCACGGCGGCGGAGACGAGGTACGTGCTTGGCGAATAGACCATCGTGCAAAGCTTGTCGATCTAGAGAGTCGGTAGGATAGCGCGTCAACCTGGAACGGAGGAAGGCTTTGTAATCTTCTCGACACCGAGAAAATTGGGGAATGACCAGGCTAGGATTCCGAACACCAGCTTGCGTGGTCATCCTGCGATTTTCTCCGCGCCGATATCCACATAGCGCGATTTGAAGCAAGAGGGAAGCCGCAATTTGCACCGAAAAGGCGAGGCGGATGATCAAGAAAGCAGCAAGAGTTCGGCGACAAGGATGGCGAACGCCGGGTTTGTGTCTCGCTGTCCGCACGCCACTTCACGCCGCGTGGTCTCTTGTCGAGAGATTAATTTTCGCTATGCGTGGATTTGTGTAGAAAGCGGTCGAGATCGTAAGTAACCTGCGAACGACGAACTTCCTCTTCGTGGCTTCCCACTCTTTGCTTCCCAGCCAGTAGCTCTCTGATGTTTCGGTGTCACCTCGCTTGAACCTACGGACCCAACGAGGGAACTTCATTCAAACAAAATGTCCACTTGTGCTAGTCCTTGTTCACACAGTCAGCGTGAAGCACGGACACCGGTACACCGACGTGTATCGTACAGTTTGTTTGTGTAGCTTGTTGTCTTTGGCGTTGCCTGGAAGGTCACTTATCCAACCACCCGGTATTGATGAGCGAGCTATCATAGACATACTCGTAGTCGACGACCAGCCAAACGGCTATCTCCTCCATCGTGCAGTTGAGACGCATACCAGTTTTGAAGGAAATCCACTGCGAATTGGTGGTTCGTTTGCAGCTTTCAGTACCGCTCACCATCTTATGTGTGCCTGGTCACCACCACCGCTCCTACATCAGGGCGAAGCGCGAGTCGTCGCGAATTTCGTGCTGCTCGATTCGAGCCTCGAACACTGCGATCTTCTTCACGTGCCTATCATGTTTGAAGAGCCTTAATTAATTAATCTCGAGGCAGACGTTAATCTTGCTGTGAGATTCTTGCAACCGAACAGGAATGGTAGCTACTGTAGCACCTTTACATCACGGTCACCGGATCGCAAATTCCTGTCCTTGGAATGGCAATGCATCATTGTCAATACCGCTACGATACACTGTAGTTGGATCAAAGTCTAGTTTTGAGTCTCGGTGTTAGCGTCTGGAAGCTCCGGATTGCTGAGTCAGATTCTTCCAGCTGCAACCACGGCAAATGCGCACATGATTCGGACGCAACCATACAGCGTACTGTACATGTATGCAAAAGATGCAAGCATGTTTAAGGTTACTTTGCAGTCAACAAAACGCAATGCAAACGTCAAAACACAATACAAAGGCAAAGCAAAACGCACGCAAAACGCAACGCAAAACGCACGCAAAAAGCAAAACGCAAAAGGTAAAATGACAGATCATTGATCTATCATTCAGGCATATTTATTATGGGCTTTTCGATCGAAAAGGGACATTCATGCCCAATCCTAATTTCAAAATGTGCCCCTTTTGAGGACGAATCATACATTTGTTCCAGTCGCTTACATGCAAAAAATTAAACACTAGATAGCGCAAAATAACCATGCGATTCAGTACGTCTGTATAAGATCAATAATGAACGTTTAAACACTCCATTGGAGTCCACCATATCCACCTATTAAACTTCGGATGAAGAATTATGTTTCTAAACAATATGAACTCTGGTGTCTTGACCAAGTCTTGACCAAGGATTGCTCGGTTTGTAGAATAGATTTAGAAGCGCTACATTGTTTATAATGAAGCTGTAGATTTGCACACTGCTACACTTTTAAAATCGTCCACACGATTAAAATGATAATATCTAAAAAATATATTTCGTATATCAAAGTTGTCTTTGTTGTGAAGTAGTACCTATCGTGGTGAAAATAAATGCGTCAGTATGAAATTAATTCAATTGGTGCGTTCACACTTTAATGTGGTATCTATCAATTCATTTATTCTTGTTATTATTCGTACACAAGTGTAGAAAACTTCAGAATATATTATATGGCATCGAATATATGTTAGGCTAACTATGATGGAATGTTGTGCCTCTCAAAAAGAAGAAAATAATATCTAGGTTCACATGAGATCCACCCACAATTGTACTAGCATTCGCTGTACAAATACTTGTCAAGGGCTTAAAACCGTGTTGGCAATATTTTGCTCGCAGGTATTCTCACAAATGTTGTTTCAAATCAAAGGACTGTATTTGGGAGAGTTGCCACCAAACTTAGTCTGTTTCAGCTGTGTTGTTTGGACGTGTAGTTCCCCCGAACTTTGACTATAACATCACACTATAGCAGTCTGCTAGTAGCAGGTACTTGAATATATATACGAAAAGTAGGATACTATTGAGGCTTTGCGATAGAATGATTCTTCGCATTTCCTTAAAACCCTAACATAGACATATATACCCTAACGAATAAACACAAATGAGTGAATAACACAAATACATATTTCCAAGGCCATATTCTTGATGTTTACCTACTAATGCCCATTCCTAGCTTTCAAAAGTGCCCGTTCTTGCTTGAAATGGGCAAACTGGGCATGTGCTCAATACATATATGCATGACAGATCAAACTTGTGACTACAGTACTGTCGAAGTACAGAATCCGTCCATAGTCAGGACGGCCTCCGTACTACGTACCAATTTCCCAGGTGGATGTACTGTAAATGGCTCCCAGATGTTTCTCCACTTAGATGCAATAAAAAGTACGTTTGGATGATTGAAATTTCCTACTTATTCTGACAATTTTTATCCAAAAAGTCGAATTTTGCCGGAAGTTCTGTATTGTTTCCAGGGATAACGTTCATAAGTACCGGAGTTGCAATAAGTTGACTGCCAAATAAAGGCCTACTACTTGAGACAGTGCACGATGCAAGCGAACTGAAGCCTGGGACATGGGAATGACCATACAAAGGGCAACGTAATGCACATAAAGATTGCGGTATTTTGATGCCATTCTTCCGTCTGTATCTTGCTCGTCATAGGCTACAATATGTCTATGACTCATGCATACTTCTACACAATGAAGAATTCATCCAGCTCGGATAAGTTCCATATGTCCTGCACGCAAACCCTTGCTGCAGGCTCGACGATCGGCATGCTTCCAAGTGAGAGCTGTAGGTGGA
Organism: Phytophthora megakarya; assembly: GCA_002215365.1. Classification (NCBI taxonomy): domain Eukaryota; phylum Oomycota; class Peronosporomycetes; order Peronosporales; family Peronosporaceae; genus Phytophthora; species Phytophthora megakarya. The sequence continues at coordinate 7,680 of NBNE01000644.1, read as the reverse complement.
GCCTCATTCCCCAATTTTCTCGCTCTCGAGAGGATTACTACATTTGAACAGGTCGACGTCTTCGACACCTCTATTCAACATGGTCTACTCGCCCAGTATCTACATTGTTTCCGCTGCCGTCGCTGCGGTGGTGGCTCTGCAGATGCAGCTCGCCTCCGCGTCCTCGATGTACTACGAACCTTACACCGTGTCCGACACGGCGGACATAGTCACCAACGGCTTCCCTGGTTTAGGTGCTGATGTCACTGACCAGGACGCGGCCTATGAGGTGGTGGTGGACCCCACGCTCCCCGACATCACCACTATCTCGACGGTGCCAGTGACGTTCTCCGATCTGTTGGCCAAAACTTCGACAGCCCCAACGGAACCCGTGTTCAAGAAAGTGGGCACCAAGATCATGTCAGAGGAAACTCCGGCCATGGATGCCGACCAGGATGGGTACATTGACTCGGCCACGCCGTCAACTGAAGGCGGAAAGCATGCCAAGGACTGTGCTACTGGCTGGGAAACGTCCACGGTAGACACTCAATTACAAGAGAAGGTTAAACAGAAGCGTCGCCTGGAGGCTACCCCAAACAAGGATATCGCCAAGCTCGAGGCCTACTTCGGCACCAAAATGGAGATGACCCTGGCTGACCTGCCGACTGTGGCTGTGCACACACCGTCGCCGTGGGCTGGTCCGTATTGGCCGACGTTCCAGGACAGCATCAACGTTGTCTGGAGTGAAGGACAGCCCAGTGCCGCTGAGAAGTACGCCAAGGCTTTCAATCTTGATGTGACGGATTTCATGAACAAGGTGTCCAAGAACAACGGTATTGACTCTCGGAGCGGTAACAGGAAGTGCACGACGGACGATGACTGCAAGACTCGCAAGGATGGTAGCGCATGCGGAATTCGTGACGGCAAAACCTCTGGATACTGCATCCCGACATGGTTTGGACTTTGCCACGCTTGGGGCCCGGCTTCCATTCTGGAAGCGGAGCCTAATTGTCCTGTGACGCACAACGGCGTGACATTCCAGCCCATGGATCTCAAGGCTCTGATCACTGACGTCTACGACGGCGCCAGGGTGGGTTCCGTTTTTACGGGTGCCCGTTTTCGAGGCAAGAACGACACGAAAGGCGAATACGGCCGTCACACTAACGAAGTATATCGTGATGTTAACCCTGGTTTCTTCCACATTGCGTCTGCCAACATTCTTGGCAAGCTGAACGCCACGTTTGTTGCTGACGTGTCAGCTGATGCGGAGGTGTGGAATCAACCCGTGCGTGGCTTCAAGGTGTACGAGCAGACTGCCATGTCGCTCGAGGAAGCTGCCCAAACCTTCTACGGACTCGAGACGTACCCATGGAATGTTGCTGCCAAAAGCATCGTGTATGTCAAGTCGCGTTTGTCGTGGATCTACGAGACGTATAATGACGGCGGTCTAGTGGCGTCCGGCCAGATCAACCAGTTCACAACCGGAAAGTATTACTACTACCTATTGGAACTGGACGACGCCGGTGAAATCATCGGTGGCGAGTGGGTCTACAACTCGGACGACGACCACCCTGACTTCATGTGGATCCCTAAGGCTAAACCGGCTGCGAATGTGGTGACCAAAATTGGTCTGAGCTACGCGGATGTGAGCATGCTTCTTGAGAAGTCCGTCGCCTGCTCCGACTCCGGCTCGTCGGCACCTCCTTCATCGACTGACGGCTCAGTGTCTACGAGTGGTTCTAACGCCGGCACAGGAGCGCTGTAATTCTCCAGCGCTCCCGTCGCCCTGACATGCAAGAATGTTAAACTTCAAAAGTACGCAGTGAACGCCGTCCAGACATGAAATCATCTTTTTGTGTATGGTTTCATTTTTGTTCACCAATCGAATTGTCGCCGTAACGAAAACCAAACTGAAGTCAAAACTTGGTATGTCTTGCATTTATATATCGTCTCTATCTGGGCACAAAATGTTGGAGGCTTCAACACAATACTTTACTAGAGTTTATGGAATATTTAGCATAAAAAATCTACTAGTATATAAATTACGGATAAATTACAATTTTATCTCAATACTTTAAAGGAATATATTTTACTAATTGTTCATACGTTTATTGTCAATTGTTAAACTGAAGTTCTGTAACTTGCAGCACGGAACGTCAAACAGCTCACCCAAGAAAAAGTGTGTGCCACGTCCCCGAGTCCTTGCACAACGGTACATACAGGGGTTCACGACCGAAATTTTTACCATCGAAACCTGTGAGATCAATGATTTCTGATTCTCCTTTCTTATGAGATCGTGCGTGTATGTGAAATAGGGTACGATAACGTCAGAGGTCCCGGCCACATCACTGAGTCATACTGACCAATGCTTATGGTTATGCGGATGTGAGCCGCGTACTGTAGTGCACACGAGACAGTCCTTGGTATTGTAGACTACGGTACTGTAATCTCACATGTCGCGCAAATCGTAGGAGTTGTTGGTTCGAAAGATGAACTTGGCGATGCCCATATACCAAATAACAAGTTCTAATGGTAAAACAGCGTTGTCAACATAGGATAATTAAGGCACAACCTTCTACTCCCGCACCTTAACATGCACTTAAGCGGATTCGGCGCGTCCAGGTCCTGCTAGAAGCAGATCCATATCCTCGCCATTACACGAACAAGTACATCATCATTACACTAAATTGCCAGACCTATGGTGCTGTAGTGAACCTAGAAAATTTAGATTACCTATTGCACTTGGGTGGGTTTTGCAACCTTAAAACAATTTTTGAAAGCACCGTTCTTTTAGCATCTGATAATTTTAGGCTTTCTACAATTAGAACAACTAAGAAGGGCTTGTTTGCATAATTCTGTGTTCTTTAGAGTATTTTGGAGTAGACAGTCACATCAGCAAAGTCATTATTGAAATCAGTTTAAAATCTAACGATTTCCTATAAAGTTTATCAATTTCCGAATTCAAGGTCTTGAGATGACGGAAGTTACGACCGTAGCGCACCAGTACTATAATATTGCCTTACGAAATCACGTTGATGTTTACCAGCCAGTCGAAATATGGCTGAGTGCTGTAGATGCCATACTATACGTACACCACTGACGCAACAAATGCATCCTGAATTCTTAGTGAGATTTAAGTTGAGTTGGACATCTCTGTAACAAGGTTTTGTCAATAATACACCCATTTCAATATTTTCTAGTTTTTGCTCATATCTCAACGGTTGATTCACCAGTCATTTTAGCGCCTTAGAAAACAACCATCGTCTCCGTGTATTTACTGACTGTGAATTCTGAATGTTGAGTGAGATCACATGAATGAGTTATTTGTTGAACGGGCCACAAATTACAGCTATAGATACACCTCGAATTGAATGTTTCGGTACAATATGAGTGTGAAACTCAGGTCCAGAGCATAGTTTCTTGACACGGGGTTTTCGTCTTTGGTATCACTTGACATATTGCTTATCCGATCAGACTGGCGCCAGAAAGCCAATCTGCGGGCCTCACCATCACGCCGTCTGTGACTTGACGAGAAAATCCACGAGAAGGAGGAACAGTACATGTACTGCTAACGGATCGCCATCATACCGTGTGCGTGGCACAGTCGCTCCTACAGTGCATTCATTTGCCAGACGATGAACGACGCGGCGATCTTCATAGATTGCCTATCCTTGTTGAAGAGCATTAATCTCCAAATTAATACGTCGTAATCTGCAAACGAACGCGCGTTTAAAGGTGTATCCACCTTTACATCACGGACACGTCCACTGCCACCGCCGGTGGCACCGAGTATCCATCCATCCAAGCATGTACATGTGCTGTACCACTTCATACCAGGCCGGGAAGATACATGCAAATTACCAAATGGGGCTAGGCATCTGTCCTCGTGGCGCCAAATTGAAGCCTTCAAAGCAAGTGATTTCCCAACGGTGGACCATTTGTTAGGGGTTCAACAAGTGCGCAGGCTTACGGAACCAGAGTTGAATACCACTTTAGCTAAACTGGATTGTGTTTCCACATGTGCTACTTACCTTAGTTAGATCACCTGGCGCCCATTGAGAGATGACGAACACTTCTGCCTTAGGTACAACCTATCACGTGAAATTGACATACGTAGGCTACCTACAGTAATCTTGATGCCTCCGCGACACTGCACCAGGCAAGCGAACTTGCGGCGAAGCCTGGACAATTTGGGAGGCTTTCCATGACCAAACAGTGTTGATTGGTACCATCTGCCCGCAAATCGGGTTGTAAATTTGACATCGTACCCACACAGCGAGGATTAATTAATCCAAGTTCCCGTGCCGTTCCCATATGTCTCAAGCACAATCCTGTCGAATGCTGGCTCGAAGAGCGGCAAGCTTCCAAGCAAGAGCTGCGTGTGGAGGCTCATTCTCCAATTTTCTCGTTCTCGAGAGAATTACTTAACCTCGACCCGACCGGCGTCTCTCTTCTTTCGCGATGGTCTACTCGCCCAGTACTTACCTCGTATCTGCCGCCGTGGCTGCGGTGGCTCTGCAGTTGCAGCACGCATCAGCAGCTTCACTCTACCACGAACCTTTCACCGTTGGTGGCACGGTGGACCAGATCACCAAGGACTTCCCTGCTTTCGGTTCTGAGGTTCCGGACCAAGACGTCGTTTACGAGTTGGAGGTGGACCCCACCCTCCCCGACGTCACCACCATCCCGACGGTGCCGGTGACGCACACGGATCTGCTGGCCAACACCTCGACGGCCCCAACGGAGCCCGTGTACAAGAAGGTGGGTACCGTGATCATGTCGGAGGAGACTCCGACCTCGGACGCCGACCTTGACTCGTACATCGACTCGACCACGCCGTGGACTGGAACCGGAAAGATTGTCAAGTCCGGCGCCACGGACTGCGCTACCGGCTGGGAGACACCTACGGTCGACGCGAAGTTGCAGGCGAAGATCGACAAGAAGCGCCGTCTAGAGGCTAACACGAACAGGGATATCGCCAAGCTCGAGGCATACTTCGGCACCAAGATGGAGATGACGCTGAAGGATCTCCCGACTGTGGGCGTACACACCCCGTCGCCGTGGGCTGGTCCGTACTGGCCCACGTACCAGGACAGCATCAACGTTGTCTGGAATGAAGGACAGCCCAGTCCCGCTGAGAAGTACGCCAAGGCTTTTGGTCTTGATGTGACGGATTTCATGAACAAGGTGTCCAAGGACAACGGTATCGACTCCCAGAGCCGTCGTAAGCAGTGCAAGACGGACGACGAGTGCAAACCGCTCAAGGACAACAGTGCTTGCTCGATTCGTGATGGCAAAGACTCCGGCTACTGCATCCCCACGTGGTTCGGTATCTGTCACGCGTGGGCACCGGCCGCCATTCTGGAAGCGGAGCCGAACTGCCCTGTAACGCACAACGGCGTGACATTCCAGCCCATTGACATCAAGGGTCTGATCTCGGACGTCTACGACGGTGCGGGTGTGGCGACCGTTTTTACGGGTGCCCGCTACAACGGCAAAGACGATGGCACAGACGAGTACGGCCGTCACACCAACGCTGCTTACCGTGACATCAACCCTGCGTACTTCCACATTGCGTCTGCCAATATTCTGGGCAAACTGAATGGCACGTTCGTGGCTGACGTTGATGCTGCTGCAGAGGTGTGGAACCAACCCGTGCGTGGTTTCAAGGTGTACGAGCAGACTGCCATGTCGCTCGAAGAGGCTGCCGAGACCTTCTACGGTCTTGAGAAGTACCCGTGGAACGAGGCTGCTAAAAGCCTCGTGTATGTCAAATCGCGTTTGTCGTGGATCTTCGAGACGTACACGGATGGTGGCTTGGTCTCCTCTGGCCAGATCAACCAGTACACTACCGGTAAGTACTACTTCTACCTCCTGGAGCTGGACGACGCCGGTGAGATCATTGGTGGCGAGTGGGTCTACAACTCGGACAGTGATCACCCGGACTTCCTCTGGGTGCCGAAGTCGAAGCCTGCTGCGGACACCGTGACCGACATTGGTCTGAGTTACGCGGATGTAAGCATGCTTCTTGAGAAGTCCGTCGCCTGCGCCGATGGCTCGTCAGCCCCTCCCTCATCAACGGGCGGCTCGGAGTCTGCTGGTTCCGCTGGCGAGTCTACGAATGCCCCTACAGAAGTGCCCTCAACGTCAACGAGTGCTTCTAGCACTGGTAGCGGATCGATGTAAGTACATCCTTCGTTCACAATACCTAGTGTGTTAAAACTTTCCAAAGAAAGCATTTGCTAAAGCCACTGCTCTCCATCAACATGAAATCATACTTACTGTAGTACTACTAGTATTCGATCTTAGTCCAAGTAGTGAACTTTACCTCACGGTTTTCATTTTCATCCAAAAATTAAATTATCATCATCAGCGATATCCAAGGATAGCAACAGCATCGTGCTTCATGAAGTTGTAATTACTGGAAGTGTCTACAGATAATGTATGACTCCTCCTATACTACTACTTCTACTGTACTACACATAGTAGAACTACGTAGTATTATCGGAATGTGGAACTATGGGCGCTGAATACCATAATCGTAACACTTCCGACTCACCTTCCGCTAGTAGTTGAAGAGTAAACACACCGTCTCAAACTGTGGGCGAATCTTTGAATCAGTGCTGATCAAGTTGCTTAATCAGCACTGATTCAAAGTTGCGCCGACTAAGTTTGATAATGAGTCAGACATGTACATTTAGGTCTTTAATTTTTTAATTTGCTTTTTTTAAAAGCAAATTGAAATCACAAAAATCAACAAAAACCACTTTGTAGTGTTTCTAATAAACAGCTATTAGAAATACTATAGTACTAAAGTTATATTTACTAATATTTATACAATACATGTACTACCAATAGTTGTGGTATTTTTTCCAATTAATTTCTACCTGTTCTATAGAACAAACGTTTTACAAGATTTTTTAATACATGTAATTATCGAAACCGAGCAGAACATTCTACTCGGATAGTGAAAGTACTTCTACACTGCATCTCTTTAATTATAAAAAACACTTTCATATATATTTTTGTGCTATATCAAATTTACTGTAACTAATAAGAGTGATTCCTAAAACGATTTGCTTATCACTATTATTAAATTATTACTAAATTTATTTGTATTGCTAAAACTCCAACCTTTTAGCTCTTGTACCGATTAGGTGATGACATTGTATCTGAAGAAACTAACCGGTTGGCTGTAAACCTATAAGCTCCAATGCATTACCAGATATGGTGCCTTTTATTTGTCAGTTTCACCATAATACTATTTATTGTAGTTGTAGCTGTCAATTTTGACATCCTATATTATTTATTACTTAAAATATTATTAATATTATAAATCTCGAAACGGTTAGCTTTAATGTGTGTGCCAGCATGGCAAGAACGAGCGCTACGTATTGTAGTTCAACCGACTGCTCGCACAATTGAGACTGAAACGATCCAAGAGCCAGAAGGAACACCAACTCATCCAGTCTGGAGGAATTAGTTTGATTCCGGCTTCCTGAGGGTGATATTCAACAAGTGAACGAAGTGCGCAATTTTGACGAGCCAGTGGAGACACCCAGATGGCGTGCATGTCAGATAGTGTTCGTGGATTTTTTGCGTCGTTCAATCAAACCATTTTAATGGACTCCAAGTTGGAGTCGAGTGTCGTTGGTCTGGAACATTCCGAGCGGCTTGAAGGACTGAACAAGTTACCAATTT
>NBNE01000643.1:0-19020 GCA_002215365.1 Phytophthora megakarya | reverse complement strand
TTACAGGCCCACGAGTGCCCACAAATAGAGGTAACTCCCAAGGCGCAGCAAGACCCAGGTTATTTATTAATAACTACTTCAAGTAGTTTAGGTAGAACGTGGTGTGGACGTACACCAAACTCTTCTTCCTGTGTCCATGATTAGGTGCTAGTACGTCACTGTCATTTCAGCCAATCAAAGAACATCTGCGCGTCTGATCAACGTATCCAAGTCATCCTGGTGTGGTACACACGACACGAAGGACCAGAAGCTCTTCCTCGTCAATGGCGTCCTCTCTACACGACATTCAGCTGGACCCGAAGCCTCGTACGTGGAGCTGCTGCGGAAGCTCATCAGCGTGTCTGAGAAGGTGCAAAACGCGCCGAGTCTGGGGCTCGTCCCGCAGGAAAACCTCGTGTCGGACTTGGTCCTGGCGGAGCTGCAGCCGTTTACCACAGAACACGGCGGGTTCCTCACGGTGGAGCGCGTGGAGTTCGTGGCGGGACGAGGCAACGTCATCATCACGTACCAGCACCCGGACGTGGCCCAGTGCCACAAGACGGTGGCCTACGTGGGCTCCCACATGGACGTGGTGCCCGCCAACCCCGAGGGCTGGCAACGAGACCCCTTCGCGCTCTCAGTGGAGGGCGATAAGCTCTACGGTCGCGGCACGACCGACTGTCTGGGCCATGTGGCGCTCATGACGGAGCTGTTCAAGGAACTGGCCAAGCGCAAGGTGCGTCTGGAGACCAAGGTGGTGTGTGTGCTCATCGCCTCGGAGGAGAACACGGAGATCCCAGGGGTGGGCGTCGAGACGCTCATGGAGTCGGGGAAAATCGACTTTATCAAGAACGGACCGGTCATTTGGGTTGACTGCTCGGACAGTCAGCCCTGCATTGGCACAGCTGGGGTCATCACTTGGACACTCAAAGCGACAGGCAAACTCTTCCATAGTGGACTGCCGAATTTGGGCATCAACGGCATTGAACTGGGGATGGACGCACTGACGAAGATCCAGGAACGGTTCTACAAGGACTTTGGACCTGTGGAGAAGGAGAAGGAGTACAATTACTCGTGTCCGTCGACGATGAAGCCCACTCGCATTGAGTCGTCCACGAACGGACTCAACCAAATGTACGTGAAGATGTAGAGAAAATGGAAGGGAGTTACTGATCTTTTGTTGTGCAGTCCGCCGTGGGTGAAGATTTCGGGTGACGTGCGTCTGTCGCCGTTCTACGACATGAAGGACGTATGTTTGTAGTCAGTGGTGGGAGTTTGAAGCTAACACGTTGCTGCTGAGCAGTTGATCGCCAAGGTGCACTCGTACGTTGACGACCTGAACGCGAACATCACGTCGCTGGAAGGCAAGCGCGGTCCCGTATCCAAGTACACGCTGCCGGAAGAGAAGTGGGACGGCAAGCTCGAGCTCACGTTTGAGAAGCAGTACTTCGAAGGCATTGCGTGCTCACTCGACTCCGTTGGATACAAGTACGTTCCTCATTCTGAAGCCGCACTTCACTGAAGACTAACACATGCATCTCACAGGTCACTGCATGCCGCCGTCTCCGATGTACTGGGTGAAGCCAAGCCGTTCTCCATCAGCGGCAGTCTTCCACTCGTGCGCGATCTGCAGCGTGCTGGTTTGGACTTGACACTCACGGGCTTCGGCAAGAGCTCCGTCTACCACGGCGACAACGAGTACTGCTTGTTGAGCGACATGAAGAACGCCATCAAGATCCTCGCACGCACAGTCGCCAACGTCGAGGCCGCAACCTAAATCGTCCCCAATATACCACGATGACACAAAGAGTACACTTCAACTGCTCATTCGTCTACATGTACAGGTATAGATAGGCCCAGAAAAAAGGTTAACCCTTTCAACTAATAATTCTATATTTTATGAGCCAATAAGAAGCCATAAAAACTTCACTAAGAAAAAATCCTCCAAGATGTCATCGCTCCAGGACTTAACGTTAGACGAGAACGTGTACGTGGAGCTCCTGCGCAAGCTCATTGGCGTCTCGGTACGTCTCCACTACCTCTCCATCCACCACTACGGTAGTATATAATAAATTCCACTGTCAACTTCTAGGAAAAGGTGCAAAATGCGCCTGGCTTGGGGTTAATTCCCCAGGAAAACCTCGTGTCGGACTTCGTACTGCGAGAACTGCAGCCGTTCGTTGGGGACGACCTCAGTGTGGAGCGCGTGGAGTTCGTAGCAGGTCGAGGCAACGTCATCATCAAGTACGCGCCCGCGTCGGCCTCACAGGACCAGACGCTGGCTCTTGTGGGCGCCCACATGGATGTGGTGCCGGCCAACCCTGAGGGCTGGCAGAGAGACCCCTTCGCTCTTACTGTAGAGGGCGACAAGCTCTTTGGACGTGGCACCACGGACTGTCTCGGTCACGTGGCACTCCTGACCTGTAGGTCCAAACATTCACAAAGTTATGGGGTAGAAGGGTTTAGTTTTAATTTCCTGTGTTTCAGTGTTGTTTCGTGAACTTGCCAAGCATAAAGTGCCGACCAAGACGCAGGTCGTGTGTGTGCTCATTGCGTCCGAGGAGAACAGCGAGATCGAAGGAGTGGGGGTCGAGAAACTGATGGAGTCAGGCAAAATCGACTTTATCAAGAACGGCCCAGTGTTCTGGGTCGACTGCTCCGACAGTCAGCCGTGCATTGGAACGGCGGGTGCCGTTACGTGGACGCTGAAGGCCACCGGCAAGTTGTTCCATAGTGGACTGCCGAACTTGGGAATCAATGGACTTGAGCTGGCGATGGACGCGATGGACAAGATCCAGGAGTACTTCTACAAGGAGTTTGGACCGGTGGACAAGGAGAAGGAGTACAACTACTCGTGCCCATCGACCATGAAGCCCACACGCATCGAGTCGTCGGTGAACGGCCTCAACCAAATGTACGTGACGACACTGGTCTATTGAGAGATTGTTGATGACAGTGAGTTTTAGTCCGCCATGGGCCAAGGTTGCCGGTGATGTGCGCTTGTCGCCGTTCTACGATATGAAGGAGGTTTGTAGATATAACTTGCTGTCTTGACGTGTGTGCAGTTTGTTTAAACTTACTTTGGCGCCACGTGTAGATGATTGCCAAGATGACGACATTCGTCGACGGGCTGAACGGCAACATCACGTCTCTGGAAGGCAATCGCGGCCCGGTGTCCAAGTACACACTCCCTAGTGAAAACCTCAAGGGCAAGTTGGAGCTTGTGTTCGACAAGAGCTACTACGAAGGCATCGCCTGCTCGCTGGATTCGGCCGGATACAAGTACGTTTGCATAGGCTTTTGCTGTTAATTGCTTTATACGTAAATTGTGGGTTTTGTTCAAATAGGGCTCTCCATTCGGCGATCAACGACGTTCTTGGAGAAGCGAAGCCGTTTTCCATCAGTGGAAGGTGAGGAATATATGCATGACAAAATTGATGGCAAGTAATGACGTTACCGTGGTTTCTATCATAGTCTACCTCTTGTTCGCGACATGCAGCGCGGTGGTTTTGACCTCACACTTGTGGGCTTTGGCAAAAGCTCTGTGTATCATGGCGACAATGAGTACTGCCTGCTGAGCGACATGAAAGATGCTCTGAAGATTCTTGCTCTCACGATTGCCAATGTTGATGCTGCTCAGATGTAACGGGGTTGCGCGGGAGAAAATTGAGGTTTGATTTCGATGAGCGCAGAGCAAAGATTATGCGCATTGCCTGCGTCAAGGTCAAGTAGTTGCAATGGGAAGGCATTAGTATTGACTGTGTTGATATGATATGTGAAAATGAAGGCAAAACTAAGCGCGCGTGAAACAAAAAATGTAATGTTGTTGAAGATGTCCGAGTGTAAAATGTTTGCGGAACAGGGACTCAGTCGTCGGTGTTGGGAACTCTCTTGCGCTGCCAAGACATCTGGGAGAACTGTGGACTATGGGGTACCGTTGCTTTCTTACGGTTTAGGGCCTCTGCAGCGGCGCGCTTGTTGACAACGGATTCACGGCCGAGGTTAAGCATGGCAGCAGTGACGGAGGAAGGGAGCTTCGCATACGTGCGGTTGGTGACAAGATTCACGTAAAAGAGGCGCCCAGTCTTGGGATCCGAGCGACGTGCCCACTCCTTGGGCAAATTGCTGGAACCTGTTCGTCGACTAGAAAGCATTGATCCACGACTCGTGTTGGATTCCGGTGTAAGTGCACTCGATGGCGATGAGGCTGTCGAAGAAGTACCTGGTACGATTTGGATATTCTGTCGATGTCCGTATGCAGTACGCGATGAGGATGACAAGGATGTGGAAGAACTCGAGGATCCAGAAAAAATGTTGTCCAGTGGTTGGTGCTTGAGTAGCTGTTGTTTTACCGGAAGTTTCCAGGACGCCACCTTGTTGAGAGTATCGTAGAAGTACTCGCGGCCGCTTTTCGAGTGAGTTCGTCGTATCCAACCCTCGGGCAGAGACTCTTTTCTTGCGGATGAAGCTGGTCGTGCACTATGAGTCTGTCGGCGAAGAGAAGAGGTCGTGACGGCTGTGGTGGTGTTGGAACTTACACGCTCGGGTCCTCGCAGTGCGTCACTCTTAATGGAGTCACGGTCGATAGATTCACCTCCACGTGTGCTCAACTGGTTATTGCTGCTACTAGTAGACACCTTCGACGTTCCAATTCGTGCGGTGATAGGTGCAGTCTTAACAATGTTGCTCCGACGATCATTGAGGGAAGATGTCGATGCACTGTGACCGGATCGGTGGAGCCGTGAAGAAGCAGTTGAAGCCATTGCGTGAGTACGCGAATGGCCCCATTTGCCCCCATGCTCGACGGAATCCAAGCCGTTATTATTGCTGTGATGGTAGCGATTGTTGCTACTCGTGCTAGCAATTGATGAAACCTCGTCTTCGTCGCGAGAATCCCGAGAGCGGTACGAGAGACCTCCGCTGTTGCTTCTACTAGTGGAAATAGTCGAGGTTGGAGTTGTTCGACGTGTCGCAGCCCCAGCACTCTTTGGACGAGCCAAGGAACTCGAAGTCTTGGTTGTTCTGGTGATAGCGGACAATGTCCGGTGTGATGGTGCTAGTGACGACTCACTGGCCATGGGTGTCCTGGACATTGAGTGCTCAGAGCGCCCCACTGTTTTGACCATCCGCTGTGGTTTCTCCTCTTCGTCATTGTTCTGCTTGGTCGATTCCAAAGGCTTCTTCGGAGGAATAAGTTCGACCTCTTCATCTTCCTGTTGTTGCCGCTGTGCCTTGTGGAGTGTGTTGTCCGATTCCGAATCGGATGTTTGTTGGCATTCATCAGCCTCGGGCTCAGCATGGCCGTTCGTCTTTGATACCGCAACGTCCGAATCGTCTTCAGGCTGTGTCGACACGTGACTGGGTGTAGTGTTCGTGTGCGACCCCACCACCTTCACTTCCTCTACACTCCTGTATTCATCCTTTATCGAAGCAACCTCCTGTTTGGGCACAGGTACGGCAACTTCTTGTTCATGAACTTCATCAAATTCATCATCTTCTTCATATGTTGTAGCAGGTGTGTCCTGTTCAGGTTCCGCAATTGGTGGTGGTAGTCCATCCTTCTGCAGGAGTTTAACCTCACTCTGGATCAACATTTTCAGGTGTGCAAGCGAGAACTCATGATAGTCAAACTCAAAGTCAAAGGACTTGTCAACTCGAAAAGCTGGAGGTTCACCAAGTTGTGCCCGGATGCTCTTGAAGTACGGGTGTGCCAGAGCTTGCTTTGCCGAAATACGGCGAGAAGGATTCACGCACAATAGACGTCGAAGAAGGCTAACGGCTTCAGGTGATGCACGACGAAACAGCTTGCTAAGTGCCGAGGGTGAGCAAGGCGGTAAACTCTCCAAAAAGGCCAATGCATCTCCTTCAACTTCATAACCACGCTTGTCACGTGGTGGTACTGGCAATACATTGAAGACACGAGATAGTTGATCCAAGAAATCGGTTCCTGGAAACATTGGCCTGCGGTTTAGTAGCTCGCCGAATATGCACCCGATCGACCACATATCCACAGCCTCGTTGTAGGCGCCAGTCGGTGCTAACATGATCTCGGGCGGACGATACCAGCGAGTAACGACGTACTCGGTCATCAACTCCTGTGTCTTATCGACTGTGTGTCGTGGTTGTTGATCTTCTTGGTCTGCTGTTGGAGATTTCATGGAGTTGTTGGTGCGGTAGGTATGGGGAATATAGCGAGAAAGACCGAAATCCGTGATCTTGACGTCGCAGTTCTTGCTCACGAGGATATTACCCGGCTTTAGGTCACGATGCAAGACCCCATTTTCGTGCAACGTTTGAGCACCGCAGAGAAGTTGGTACATAATGGCGGCGATATGTGCTTCTTCGAGCTTAGTCTTGCTCTGGATGAGACGGTGAAGATCCGTGTCCACAAGATCCATCATCAAGTATAACTCGTCTTTCTCGATACAAGTGCTTAAGTTCTGCAACGATGCGATGTTGGGATGCTTTCCAAAGTACCGCATGAGGCGAATCTCTCTCAAAGTGTGTTTGGCGTCCCATTCATCACCAGCCATGGGCGTGATCTTCTTGATTGCGACATTCTTTTTCGTCTCGGTATCAGCCGCGGCGCACACGATGCCATACGAGCCTTCGCCTAGAACCTGGAGCGGCTTATATTTCGTTGGAACATTGAAGTCACAGCCTTTGAGTGTGAAGCCGGAACCTACAGGACAGTCGTTCTCCAGCACTGGAGGCGAATCGTTATTGTTCGTACTTGCTGTTGATGGCGTTTTCGAGACTGCTGCTTTCTCAATTTTGGTAGACTGAGGCTCCTTGTCGTGTGGCTCCGGTTGGTCCTTGGTTGTATGGTCACCGAATGCAAGCACTTCGTCGCAAATGTACTTCCGCAGCGTCGCGAGTGGTAGTGATTGTGTCTCGAAGGCAAATTCGAGCGAGTGGGATAAACGCAGCGGGGTGATCTCGCCCCATTCCTCTTGAACACCCTCGAAGAATGGATGTGCAAGTGCTTCATCCGCTGAAATACGTTCCTTTGGATTGAAGCATAGCAGTCGACGTAACAAGTCCATCGCCTGATACCCGGTGGTGTCACCAAGCTTAGTCTCGAGAGCACCTGGCGCAGGGGGAGGAAGTGAGGACAAGAATTTGAGAGCATCTTTCTCGATCACATAGCCTCGATCTTCAGGCTCAGGGACAGGAAGCACCTGAAACACGCGCGTGAGCTGATCCATGAAGTCGGTGCCAGGGAATAGCGGTTTGCGTGAAATGAGCTCGCCCAGAATGCAACCCACAGACCACATATCGACAGCACCGTCGTAACTACCGTTGGGTGCCAACATGAGCTCCGGTGGACGGTACCAACGTGTGACCACGTATTCTGTCATCATGGACACTCCTTCGCTAGAATTTTGTTCATTTTCCGACTGCGACTTCTTCGGCATCATGCGGGCAAGACCAAAGTCCGTGATTTTTAGCTCACAGTCCTTGTTGAGCAAGAGGTTTCCCGGTTTCAGGTCACGATGAAGAACTCCATTGTCGTGCATCGCTTTGACCCCTGAAAGAACCTGGTACATGATGACCCGGATGTGGCCTTCCGTAAGTGGACACGAACTCTGGATGAGGCGATGCAAATCTGTGTCTGCGAGCTCCATCATCATGTAGAGCTCGTCCTTCTCCTTGCACATGCTCAAGTCCTTCAGCGAAATGATCTGTGGCGACAAACGAATTGTTAAACTCTGGAGCACCTCGACAGGATGGTAACGTGGAGAAACTCACGTTTTCGTGGGCGCCGAGACAGCGCATCAGACGAATCTCACGTAGCGTATGAGTGGCATCCCATTCGTCACCAGCCATGGGTGTGATCTTCTTGATGGCCAGCTTTTCATCCGTCTCGGTGTTGCGTACGGAGCACACGACACCATAGGATCCCTGTCCGATTGCGTCGACGGGTTGGTACTTGGGGTCCACATTGAAGCTGCAGCCGTTGATGGCGAAGCCGTTCTCGGTCATCACCGGCACGCTGCGATCATCTCTGCCCATGGTGTTGCAGTTGAGGGACAAGTTCTAAAACTATGATCTGAAGCAGCTACTGCATGCGGGGAAGCAGGAGAACCTTGCTTTGCCAGGTCACCCAACTCAAGCTGTGGAGTGGGACGGAACGGACTTCAACGGGTTTCACCGCTAGTCACAGCTCAAGGCCAATTTTAGTGATCTTTGTCCGCTGCATGGTGCATGCGATACTTCAGGCGGGTCTGGTGGTGAAGATAGCTACGTGCACTTGGCAAATTCGGATCACCCGCGTCGCGTGACGCTGGAAGTTGGTTTTGAAACGAAAAATTGACCGAAATATGAGTCGAAACGAACGAATTGATTGTGATACACATCGAAATGGCCGCAGTGCTTTTCATGTATTCAATGGCATTACGACGGATCCCAAGCCACGGCGCGTTGGCTGTAAAAATAGTGGATCGACGGTGTTCAACGTCAATGCCATGGCTCCTTAGAACGGGAGCTTCCACCACGTGATAAACTCGGTCCAGCTGATGGCGCCACTGAAAGAATGCACAGTATGCGATCAAGTTGTTGACTCCCCAAGGGTAACATCACGTACCTTTCGTCCGTGTCGAATTCTTTAGCGAGATACTGCAACTCGATCTCTGAAAGCGGCTCCCCAAGATCCTCTGCAATGTCACGGAGCTGCAACGCAAGTTAATTAACTCGTTAATGCGTCAAGCGCCATTAACACGCAGCAGCTACAGACCTCGTCGATGTCGATATCTCCAGACCCGTTCTAAAAGAGAGATGTCATGTCAGACTTGCCCTTTCGTGACCAACCACGACGTACCTGGTCATAGTCGTCGAAAATCTTCTTGAGCTCACGTTCATGCTCGTCTGAAAGTGTCGCGGACTACGAACACCACAAACCTGTTCAGAAGCGTCTTCATTGGATATCAGACACTTACCATTGTGTGCAATGGAGATTTACAGAATGGCGAGTTCTACGGTCTCCGTTGCGACTCTTCATGGTACGCGATCTTTGTCAATCGGATATCTTGTCAGTTCGAGTTGGCGTGTCAAACCATCAAGACCATGCTTCTTCGTCTACTTGCACTGTTTGCTGTGGGGCTCGCTGCTTCGTCAGCGTTGGTTGAGCGCAACACACTTTGCGACGATGGCGAACCTCTGGACAAAACGTGCCACGTTCCCAATGCTGTTAGTGACTCTGAATGTGGTGGGTCTAGTGCACTTTTGGCACTACAAGCTGGCTGCTACCTTTGTGTAGACGCTACAACCTGTCTTGCTCTCGATACGACATTGATGAAAGGGCAGAGGGACAGTCTGTCGCTTCCGAAAGCCAACGGGAACGACATCTCGGTGCTTCTGGAAGATCAAGCGGACCACACACCCGAACAGCCTGCATACGAACAAGCTGCCAAGTCGACTCAAGCTCAATACGTCAGCAATGAAGACAGCGCTAAAAGGCCTGAAGTCTCCAACTGGTTGTTCTCCATCCCTGTGTGTCTCGCCGTCGTGTCCCTGGGGTTGGCTATTCGAGCTCGTATACCGCAACGTCGTCGTGGGTTCCAACGACTCCAAGACAACAATCGTCCAAAAGCAGATGTCCTGTTCCAAGAAGACATCAACCCCTTCTGCTCGAACAACGAGTGTGAGGAGAATATCGCAATTGAGACGGCCGGACACTTTCGAGGGGACCCTGGTAACAGTGAAAATGAAGAAGCGCATTTCCTGTCTTCTGGAACGGAACAGGACGAGTTCACTCAAGCTGAGTCTGAGGCGATCAAACAAGCGGTTCTGTTGCATATCAAAGAGTTCGACGAAGAGGAAGAAGTGGAGATCTGAGCTACTAGTGTCATAAGAGCTTCCTATTCGATACCAAAACAATGTGCTACTCGTGTCGTTCGTACAGGACTGTACCATCTTTCTTTACAGCTCGTAGAAAGTAACGACGATCAATGACCCCACGGTCCCCCACACCAGGACTCAGCACCACATTGTTGCTTGACTTGTAGAACTTGATTCCGTCCCGCACCGCCAAGGGAAAGTCGATGTACAGCAACAAGTTGCAGTTAGAGCGCATCCCACTCACGATGTCGTCATCCATGACTTCTCGTTCGGACAAGTGAATGTGGTTCCTCTGCATTCTAGACAGACCTAAATCGTAGATACTCTCCCAGAACTTGAGGTACGTGCCGTGCACACACTTGGCAATGGCGTTGGGGTCTTCCAATGGGGTCAATAGATGCTCATCTTGCACCAATTGGAGCGTGTGGCCCTGATTGGCTCGGATGAATTTCACAGCTCCAGACTCGTCCGTGGTCATTGAAAAGCGCTTTTTAGCGTTGGTGCGAACAACTTCCTCCACTTGTTGCGCCGTGAACGACTTGAACAGTGGAAGGACCAACAGTTGAGCCAGAGGTACGAAACCCGAAGGGCTCATGTCCAGCTGCAACTCTTCCGCCCCATGACGCAATGCGTAAGCCAAAGTTTTGGACAACCGAACTTCGGGAGGGTCATCTTTACGGCCGGAAGGACGAGTTTTACCTCGACGAGGTTTACGCTGGTGCTCTGCTCTCGCCGCCATAAATCTTGAAATGATCTAATAGGCAAAACGTTTAGTTTAAGTACATATGGAACGAGTTTGCTAAACATAATATTTAATAATTTGACATCTATACATACAGTAGGTTAATCGTACTTGAAACCCTATACACCTGCTAAATGAAATAAATGAACAGGCGTTGTATCGAACACTGAGTGAAGGTTGTTTTCCATCATTTCAATTGAGCTAAAATGGTACGAATGTGCACGTCTTCCCTGGGTTGAGAACTTAGCTGCTGAGCGTGGATATTCTTCTTAATAGGACAGTAAACTGCCGAGTTTGTTCCCACGCAAGCACTTCTTGGATATCGTGGACGACGACTGGATCACAGACACACTATCGGATGACGGTAAGTCTCTGGAATGACAAAACTGTAAAACTTTACTAATGGTACAATTGTTTGTAGAGATTGAGGTGCCTCCTGCTCTGGACGTGAATCCTAACGGCAATGAAAGCCCCACTGGTTTGTAGCTTTAGTAGTTTACAGCGATATGTACCACCTAATGTAACTTTTGTCATCATTTAGGTGAGCCACCGATGTGGGCGGCTGATGAGAAGGTTGATCGTTGGAACGATCTAGGACTGGACCAGTGGGCCAAAGACACTGCTTAAGAAGTAATTAAACTTAACCGACAAGTTACGTGAGGTGATTCTACTTTGAATTGAGTAAGCAGTCCAGCGCGTCGCCTTCGAAGACATTTTGAGAAGCCTCAAAAGACCTTGCAAATGACACATTCTGCAGAGCTTCGTACACTTCATCGAACGTCGGGCGATTGCTTGGTGCTCCGTCCCAGCATTGCTTCATAAGTTCCTGTCAAATGCAAGTCAAGTTAAGACAAATATTCAAGACAGTGAACTTCTTGTTACCTGGCATTCGCGTGGACAGTCAACCGTGGGGACTCGAAAGCGTTCGCCCGCTAGAACTCGCCGTTTAATATCCGAGATATCGCAGCCTCGAAAAGGGATGTCACGACTGAATATCTGGCATTGTAAAAATCCCGACTAAGCAAACTAAAGCACCGTTTTCAACGTTCCAACTCAACATACCTCCCATAGAAGAATACCAAACATGAAGACATCCACGGATTTGGAGAATGGCTGACCACTAAGCAATTCAGGTGGCATGTAGCAGGGCGTTCCTGCACTTGTGAACTTTGTACTGTGAAGAACAGTGCTTAGCCATAGGGAGGAGGTGTTGATGTGTGTGGGCTCGACCTACCGCACTAGGCCAAAGTCACACAGCTTCGCAACACCTTTGTGGTCAAGTAGCACGTTTGCACTTTTCAGGTCGCTAGGAAGCACAAATATATACAATGAACAAATTCTAATCGTGAACCTAAAACCAAGATGAACGCACCGGTGAATCACTGCAGGCTTCCTTGAGTGCATAAAGCGCATGCCGTTTGCAATATCTCCCTGTGTGTATGTTCGTTGAGATGAATTAAACCGACCGAACAACTAATGATGGACGTACTGCAATGCATGTCAATTGTCGGGGACTCAAGTACGTGTTGGTTCCGTGGAGCAGATGGTGCAAGGAGTAGTCACAGAGCTCCATCACCATACACAGATTCGGAGGTTCCAAGCATGCTCCGATCAAACAGACCACGTTGGGGTGTTTCAGCTTGCTACAGTCGAAAACATTAGAATTTCACAGTAGTTTTGAAAATTCAACGCATTGACCTCATCACGAGCAGCTCATCCATGAATTCCTGCTTGAGAGCCTCATCCAGACGAGGATCGAACTTCATGAATAATATCAATATCACAGCACCAATGAGCATACTACAGACAATATCGTGATTAGGAACCTACAAGCGACTTCAAAGCGACCGAATTATTGCGATAGATTGCACGATACACGAGCGCTACTCCACCTCCGCCAATAGTCTCACAGACGGTCAATTCGCTGAACGGGATATTCTCCCAGCACGGGGTGTTGCTATCGTCGCTGTCCATTGTTGCTGTGCTGTTCACGTCGTTTCGCAAGATGGCTACATGATCTAACTGTAGCCATGTTAAGTCGCTACAGACAACATTCGCGTTACCTTCGACTGCTACTTGGAATCTGTGGTCACGAGCGCTCATTTGCTTTTTAGCAAACTGTTCATGAGTTATTAACCCTTCGATCTCCAATATTTTCGCTGTGTTTCAATCGGCTCTGCTCGGTTTGGGTCGGCGACTGGCATTCCAGCGGATTGTCATCTTGTCGCAACGTCCTTCAAGTACGAGCCCACAGAAAAAGCTCAATCCTTTGTTGCATTCGACGTGCTGTTAGTCTACTGTGTGTCAGCTCCAGAGGATTAACATCTCAACATGCTACTGCATATCTTCGTGTTCGAACGTTGTCCTGTTCACCGTCGACTGTAAAGTTTTTCGGTCGAGTTGCCTTGACGTGACGACCTTGTATGTTTGAGCAATAGCGATGCTTGCGTTGTACTCGGAGTGACCAACGACCTACATCAAAGACGTCGCGTTAGTAAATCAAATGAAGCATCCATGCAGGAACGCACTTGATGTACGGCTCCAGCTGCTTGATCGTCCACTTCTCCTGCATCTTGAAAAGTTCTTCAAACCGCTTCTTCGGTTCAGGAGACAGCAACTCCTCCGGGAAGTATACGACCTGTGGGGCCTTCCCTGCCTTCTGGGGTTTAACGAGTACTAGACCACTGAGCATCTCCAAGCTGACAGTCACGCTGTCCGGCACGCGAAGCTTCCACTTCTGCATGAACTGATCCAATTCCCAACCAGAGTCAGCGGGATTTAGAGCCACGTGCTGCTGTTGCGCCAGGAACTGCGCCTCAGCTGCCTGCTCGTCGAACAGTGCCTTGGCTCGAAACGTGGCCACCTTCACAGCATCCAGGGTGCAATGATCCTCACCGTTAACCGCCTTCAGTGAGCCATACAGCTTGCAGCACTGACGAATCGCAACCAGCGGCTCATCCAGTTCATGCAGGAACTGCTTCACAGGAACTCCCGGCTCGACCAACGCCTTCCAGTCGTGCTGCACGATGGCATCCAGCATATCTGTAAAAATCTGCGACTGATACTCCGGTCCCAGCAGTCGCCACGCACCCGCTTCTTCGAACGCATGCACTTCCTTCAGCATAGCGAGCACTTCCTGCTCGCTCACTTGGAGAGCAACAACCAAGTCGCCTGTGGAGTAGGATTTGTGTAGCTTCGCCCGCTTCACTTCGTCGTGTTTTGGCTTTTCGTACGGAGCTTCCAGCAGCAAAGTTCGCAGTTTCGTAGCGTCAGGAACCTTGTGCTCCAGCTACAGAGAGCAACCAATGAATAACTGTCACAGTACAGTGGATAACTGCAGCCTACCAGGTAGTGGAAGCGAGCAGCTCCTGACACTTGGATGCTCTCAGTGTTTGGCTCTGTCCAGTCTGTGTGGGTCGTCAGCAGGCGGAGATTGGACGTGTCTTCTTTCTTGATGTAGTACGACTTGTCCTCAGTGCACAGAACAGCTCGAGCATCGGGTGCGCCAACGATAAACACTCTACAATAGAAACAATGTGTCCATGTGTCAATGTGTCAATGTAGCCATGTGGTGGAGATACGTTGTACGAGGGAGGACGCACTTGCTGCCGCTGGTAATGGCCTCCTCGATGTCCGGATCCAACTGCAACAGTCGGAACTTGTCCTCGCTGAAGTCTGCGGTCGTCACGACCGTCGCGTCCTTCGTCTCCATTTTCCAGTCTTTTGCTAATACTACCGGTCGTGGGGATTCCGACTAAGTACGAGAGCACGAAATGGACGAGTCGACCTTGGCCGACTATGCTGAGCACCTCCAGAGTTGTCTGCAGTGGGACCCCGTCAATGGCGCTGATGGACAGCAGAAGCAGGAGTTTGTGGAGGCGTTGACGCAGATCGCCGCGCTGCCATTGGACAGCATCAGCATGGAGATCCGCCATCTCCTGGTCTCCGATGCGGTGCATGTACGCAATGTCGTTGCAGCTCTAAATGCTCGGGACGTGCAACTCAAATGCAAAGCTGCGAATACAGTCGGGTCTCTGTGCATTTCCAGAGTGGCAGGGCAACAATTGCTCGGTCTCTTTGGACCGCAGATACTCGCGAGCGTCGCCAAGATGGCTACACGCAAGAACCAATGGGTACAGGGAGACGCCTTTTACCTTCTTGGCTGGATGGTCGTCATTGCAGACGAAGAAATGCTGCAAACGATCGCAGAGTTGCTCCCGACGGTTGTCAAATATTTGCATCGGAATCTCAAGTTGCCGTTGGAAAGTGAAGAGCAAAACAAGACAAAAGCGGCCTTGGCGTCCTCGGAGCAAGCGTCGAACTTCCGAGTGTACGCTCTCGTGCTGCTGCTGAACTTCAGTCAGCGGCACGTGGACGTGTTTGCAGAGGAATTAGATCAATTGCTGCCGATGTTGAGAGATTTGGTACAAAAGCTGCATGGTCCAGCAACGGAAGAATCTCCCACCGCATCAATCTTCTTTGACGCATCGGAGTATGGCGAGGTGTTGAGACTTGCGATCACTTTACTGAGTGTTTTAGTGGACCAACTGGACACTGTGGCTCCTCAACTCTTGGAACTCAAGGTGCTTCCTGATCTCCTCAAACTCAAACAAACACTCGACACAACTCAAGTCCACGAACTCATCGATGCTGCTGGAATCCAAGACATCACAGAAAGACTCGAAGCAGCTATTGAAACGCTATTGCACTGCAGGTAAAGCATGTAGCCATGTGTCTGATCTTACCGGTATTATTTGAGGTATCCTTCCACAATGGGCTTATTTCTGGCATCCATAAACAGCCGAATCTGCCATAAATACCACATTCAACTCACCACAAATACCTCGAGACATGGTAGCGAAGCGTCAAGCGCCGTTCAAGGCCAAGTACGGCGTGGAGTTGGGTCTCCGCGTGAAGGAGCGCGACCCCGACACGAGTGAAGTGCTGACTGCCACCTGCTTGTTCTGCCAACTGTTCGGCCGCGAGAATAAACCGGGGGCCCAACGTCGCGCCACCGAGAAAGTTGCGATGTTCAAGCTGCCGTTCCGCAAAGACTCGATCCAGATCCACCACGTGGGGCAGCACCCCACCAAGTGGGCGGAGTATTGCGCACTCTCCAGTGCCGACAGTAAACGCGCCTACTTCATCGCCGCAGGGGCCTCCATGGAACTGGATCAGGGGGACCCTCAAGACCCGTCCAGACCCCGGAAAACCCAACGAACCACCTCAAGTTCGACAATACCGGTATCTGCAACTTCATCGTTGCAGGTACCGGAAATACCGTCGACGGGACCCGCGGTACATTGGTTAGTCAACCGTGACATTGTAACGGTTTTGATAGGGGTCCTCCTACAGTACGCAGCTTCCTCCGTACCTGCGGGACAGACGTATCAACACCATGCAATGGGAGATTTCGACGATATGGTGAATTTCACGGAGTCGGGGACGATGCTGGATATGCTGGTGGCGAGATATCGCATCGTGCTGAAGGACCCCGCGCAGTTCCAGCAATTTGTGGACTTTTTGAACACGAGCGGGTCTTTGAAGAACACGGCCAAGATGTTACATGTGTGCTCTCAACCAGTTGTGGTGGGTCCGTTTTTTCATGAAGAGAGAGACATTTCGGAGATTAATGTGGCCCAGTATGCGAGATTTTTGTGTGCAATCAACTTCCAGCGCATTGCTACCATTGCGAAGAATGCAGGGGTGTATTCGATTGGATTGAAGGTGGCACCCATCGCCCCTGCGTCATTTTTTGAAGCGCAAGTGGAATATTGTCTGCATGTACAGCTACGAGTGTTTGTGGATGGACAAGTGGAATGTTTTCATGTGCTGTCTATTCCTTTGAACAAACGACGCAGATCGGATGTTGACGGATCGAGTGGAGTCTTCGAGATTGCTGAAAAAGCTCTGAACGCGATTGTTCCACGATGGCAAGATGCCATGATCGCAGTGATCTCTGACAGTGACGGTATCACTCCACAAGAATCAGATGACCCGCGACTTTCACTTCGCAATGCGGTAGCAAGCCGCTTTGTGGGTGTTTCCAAGCCGGGATTCTTGCGAGTCTGTTCTGCTGTACATCAGCTGGACTCGTTAATGCAAACGTTCGTCATGAAGATTATTGGTGGTGACGAGGTTTACTCCAAACTCACAACTTTGATCGCGTTCCTAAACCACCAGCACAAGCTACTCGATGCACTAGAAACCACTGTGCCCATTATTGGCGACAACAAATGGAAATCAGTTGTCACTGTTGCGATGTGGCTTCGACGTCATGGGATAACAATTCGAGAACATTTTGAAATGCTGCAGTCGAGTTTTGCACCTCCATCTTCATGGTGGATTCGAGTACTGCTAACAGCACGCATTGGACAGGAAGTGATGGCAGTTCTGGAAAAGATTTCTGGTTTGACTACGGCAGCATCGAAACCTAGGGATGAGGTCGTGCAACTAAGTACATTTCTCATGAACTGGTTCAGCATTTCTGGACCCCTGGAAATTAATGATCCTGCTGTAGAAGCAGCTACTGCCAGTTCCAGAAGTGGCAACTCAGCGATTTCGAGTGATGGCAAGTATTCGATCAACGCCAACGATGTTTTCACAGCGTTGGAAGATATGGGTTCATTCATAACCGAGGCTATACAGACTGCTGAAAATGTGAATGAGATCAGTCAGTCAGAGGTTGAGACGACTGTGAATGAGATTGCAAACAGTGTGGTCAATCTCGTCGCCGGACTGAACGCGATCAAGATCGATATTGACGGGACAGATGCAGAAGTACATGAACTCCCAGCTGTGTTGCCGCACGAGATCGTAAAGATGCGTGGGCGACAATTTACAGCAGTGATTCGTCCTCAGGTTGAACGACTTCGTCTCGCAGGCTGGTCACGTCAAGAAATTGACTGGATTGAGCAGGATTTCCAGGATCTGTGCGGTGCGTATTTTCGTGACTCGTCCTTAAAGTTGGCACTGGATAAGTGTAGCAACAACAGCTCGTTCCGAGATGCGTGGGGTTGTCTACATGGTCGATTTACTCATCTGGAGCGCTTGTGCGGTATTATGACTACGACGTATCCTACTGCTGGGAATAATGGATACTGCACTTCTTGTGCTACTTCTCTAGCTCCGATTACGCGCGTTGCAAGTCTCCCTGGTGACCTGGAATCTGGTGTTTTGGATTTATCGGTGCAAGCCGCATTACATGCAAAGCAATTTTGGCGGCTGCAGAATATCAAGCAATAATGTATTGTGGACAATCCCTAGGAAATGATTGAAAGTACACCCAAATCGCATGGAATGATAGATACTTCTGCTTTTGAGTTGATTTTGGCGAATTATCAGCGATATCAATTCGGTGTGAAGTGCAACAATGTCACGATGACATGTTTGCAAATCCATGTAGTATTAGTGGATCTTGCGGTTGTATTAATGGTGTACAACGAGATCCTCCAGCGCGCGATGCATGGCCAAAGTGCGTCGGAAATACCTCGCAATTGCCACCCACCAAGAAATATTGTGCACGACAGTGACATTTGGTTGGCGAGGTCCTCCAAAACACCAAATCGCCATAACCACCGCGTCGCATTACCACAATTAAGTCGCTGACAGTGGCGAAGTGACGCCAGTGTGTGGGAAATATTTCAAAGTACGGTTGCATCTTCGTCGTTAGCCTGCGGTAGCGATTTCGACGTTGGCGATCGTGCGTGCGAGAATCTTAATGCCGTCCTTCATGTCGCTCAGCAAACAATATTCGTTGTCACAGTGATAAACCGAACTTTTGCCAAAGCCCGTAATAGTCAGATCCAGACCAGACCTTTGGAGATCACGCACAAGTGGTAGGCTGCCACTGATAGCGAATGGATTGGTTTCGCCTAACACTTCTTCGATAGCAGAGTGCAACGACCTGTGAATAAGAATGAATGTGTTAACATGTACAGTACAGCGATATCATCTCATATACAGTAAAACCTTACTTGTATCCAATAGAGTCGAGCGAACACGCGATGCCCTCCAAATAATAATCCCTGAAAGTGAGCTCAAGACTACCATTCCAGGTCTCTTCCGGAAGTGTGTATTTCGACACAGGGCCACGCTTGCCTTCCAGAGACGTGATATTCGCATTCAGATCGTCAACGTACGAATGTAATTTAGCGAACATCTATACTCCGCACAAATTTTAGCCTCACACATGTTAACGCATCAACAAATATCTAGGGGACGCATACCTCTTTCATGTCGTAAAACGGCGATAAGCGCACTTCGCCGGTAATCTTCACCCACGGTGGGCTACATTCAACATAACAAACAGTATTCCATCAGCACTTGCAATCCCCAACACCTCTCCACCGTATTAACACGTACATTTGATTGAGTCCGTTCGTGGACGACTCAATCTGCATAGGTTTCATGGTCGACGGACACGAGTAATTGTACTCCTTCTCCTTCTCCACAGGTCC